>OX030952.1:89366386-89666763 GCA_943735915.1 Pherbina coryleti
GCCTTCATGAAGCATTTTACTCGAATGATTGAAGTTAGCATATCTGATTTCATTTTGTTGACGGGGAAAATACGTTCCACAAATGCATTAGAATGTGGCAAGGAAAGAAAGATGAATGCCAACTTACAAATATTGCCAAACATTTTTCCCACACACATTAGATGAGTTGATGAAAATGCGTGGTTTTCACAAAAATCGCCCAAAAAATCGCCAGGCGATTTCCTAAAAATTTAAGCGCAAAAACAAGAAAAAAAGCGCCCAATTGGCGATAAATCGCCCAATCTGGCAACAGTGGCTTCCACTAAGAATGTGCTGATTTTAACATCAACGCATCAAACCATTATCAGATTCTATCAATTTGTGACTATAACATACATTTAAATTCAAATAATTAAAAAAAAAAAATAATAAATGTTATAAAATCGTCTTTAGCAGTTTTAATAAAATGAATTTTTTCGACAATATTTGGAAATAATTCTAAGCCTCCATTCCTATCCATGTTGCGATCAGTATCACGATATTCGAATTGTGATATTGATCGCGACATGGATTGAAATATAGACTTAGAAATGTTTCTAAATATTGTTCATTCAAACTGCACTAGAAGGTTTCGTGCACTCAGAAGCATCAAGAGGGAGTACTGAGCTAGATGAATAGAGATGAAAGTCGAGTCTTGGTTTTTGTTCACACTGCTTTAAACAACAATTTAACACAACAATTAGCAATACTAAATCAAATAAGGAAAGCGTTCGTAATGAACCAGATAATGAGGCAAATTGGACCGAACAATAAACTTTCAGGAAATGTTTATTAAGAGAATCATTAGAAGAACTGTCTACAAATCAAATTTTTTATCAACAATCAGCGTTCATCTTTTTGTACACTGGACCCCCGGTAATGTGGCCCCTGACTTATTCGGCATGGAGTGGTAGATTAGTGTGAGGGAAGGGGCAATCAATTCAATTCAATTCAATTCAATTCAAGTTATAAGGCTATCTCATCCACAAACTTCTCTACCACCAAATACGACTTCAAGTCGTAAATATTGATGAGTTTTCAATTTCAGATGATTAGAAAATGAGGAAAGAAAATTGCAAATGCGAAAGGTAAAAGCGTAGGACCATGGCCTAGCTGGGATTCGAACCCGGGACCTCTGGGGTGGCAGTTGATCACGTTTGACACACATTTACCGCATTTGTGACATTATTGTTACCATTTGTTTCTTTGTGACCAAATTGTTTGTAAACGGTAAACTTCCGGTAAATTTTTGGACACTTTTTTGAAAATTTTTAACGGGTATATTCACAAAAACGCTGAAATTGAAGAATACAACATTAATTGCTTCATTATGTATTTCTAACGAAGACTTCAACGAACGATGACTATGCGAACGATGTTGGATTGAAGTTGAGATATGTATTTCGAACACAGCTTATCGTTAGCTCATTTGACAAGTTATGTTTGCTAGCTACTTACACTCAAACTGTTATACACAAGCAGTATCAAACGTGGCACTGCCATATCAAACATTAGGGAAATTTTCTGTATTTTCTTTTAAGATTTCATGCTTTTTTTGTACTTTTCGTGTTGTTGGCAATGCTTTGGTTCTTGTCTGTGTTGTAGGTAAATTGTAGGTTGTGGTGTAAACTGTGTTTGCAGGTTGTTCTATTGGCTACAATTGTGCTGCCTTCGACATAAGCAGAATGATATCATGGCCTGCTTCTTTATATATATTACTTGTAGTTAACCGAAAAAAAATCATCGCCTTTTGCTTGGATGTTGCTCTTCATTTCTGCAATTTTTTTTTCTGTTTAGATCTGCCCAAATTTGAATTGGAAGAAAAATAAAAAAAAAGTTTGAATTGGCCTCTAGCTGCCTCACAAGCGCTGAAAAATATTGCTTGTTTTTTAATATTGCAATTTAAGTAATAACTATTGTATTCAATTAATTAATTTTTAGTACTTAAATTGCACTGATATGTTAATATATAAATAAGTTTTATCATATACATATACGTATTTTTTTGTTAAAATATTGATTTTAAAATAAAATTTTCTCAACGAATACATCACAACGATAACATGAAAGCATTCGTTTGATTTTGACGTTTGAATTCGGTGTTTCAGTGATCGTTAGAAATACATATTGCAAATATGTAACTGTACTACGGCATCGTTCGCTAGCTGATCAGCTGTTTTCGTTGTTTGCTTATGTTCGATTTACAAATTCCAAAACATGAACGAACACTGTTGTGAACGAAACGATTGATCGGATAGAAATACAAAATGAAGCCATAAGAAACTGATTTCAACTGAGTTTGTTGAAATTGTCTATAACAATTGCAAAAGTGGCCGATTTATAGAGGAATTTCCTTTGTGCATTATGATCAAGTTTCCCAATTATTCTGGACCAAAATACAACAATTTAAATGTTCTTCTTATTTCTTCCGTAGTAGTATCATTCAAAAAAGGATCAAACAATTTTACTCGCAAGAAATTTTCACTACAACTTGCTTATGTCATTAATAATAAAAATCGCAAGGATTAACTCTCAATCAAGCAGTTTTCAATATTAGAGAAAGGGAATTTATGTTCTATTCCTTATGATAGGCTATTCCTTATGATGAGAAAATAAATAAAAAGAAAGGATTGTTTCAAAAACGCCAAGAATAAAATAAAATATTGTATTTCAACTAAAATTTATTAATATTTTTTTTGTAATTGAATGTTTGAGATGTCGTAAATTAATTGACAAAAAGTAGAATTCCCATTTAAGTGAAATAGCAAAACCTATTTAATATCTTTGCTTTTATAGTTTTTAGAAAAATCTATTGGAGCTAGCAACTCAACTCAATTGCCTCCACAACGTACCAATTTATGTGGCTAGCTAGCAAACGCGTAAGTGTTTGCTAAGCGACTGCTACGACCTAGTATTGTCACAGTTGTTTTTTGTTTATATATAACCATGGTAGAATAACAGAGGTAGACGCATTTCGGACTGAGCTTTCTTCCTCATAACCAAAATTGTCTTTCAATAGCAATTTGAAAATGAAAAACAAAAACAAAAAATAAAAAAAATTATCGCTTTCGGATTTTCTATGGGCAGTCAATTTCGTTTTGACAGTTGTGGCAGTCTGCCTCTCTGAAATGCTTCTACCTTGATTTCATTGTACCATGTATATAACTAATACCTAAACATTGACGATGAAATTTATCCATGGTATAATAATACAAGGTAGTATTGGCAGTTGCTTGGGAAACCAGCATCTGTCAAAAAAAAGTCAACAAAGAGAGCGTTCAATTATTGCTTATGTTTTCGCCATTGTTTATGTTTCAGCGCTTGCAAATAACCAAACATTTGCTTACAAAATATTGCCTATTTTATTTAATCAATAGTGAATTTTTATTACTACAACGAAGATAACTTGTGAACTTTGTGTTATTAAGTGCAAACATAAAAAAATGTTGAAAACGTTCAAATGCAGCAACCTCAGCAGCTGCAGATGCATATGGACGAAATTAAAGAAGTATTCAATTAAAATTAAAACACCACGGCTGGAAAACGTTAAACACATATCACACATAATTTTTTCACAACTTTCATTATTATAATTGTTTATTTAACGCACATATTTTGCGGAATTTATTTATTTTTACATTCGTTTAATTTTTGTTGCACGAACAACTGTTTTTGACAGATGGTGGTTTCCTTGTTGCTGAGAAAATCTATACTTGTCAATGCTACCTGTATAATTGTACCATGAAATTTATCTATTCAGCTCTAAATGCCAAGTCAACAAAAGTGCTTTTGAAATTCCCCACAAGTGTTGGGAAATTTAATGAAACATAATACATTTTAAAACGCAAATTGACAACATCGAGGTCGAGTTTCGATCCGCTGCGAAAAACATATTCTACATTGCTACAAATTGATATTTATATAAATTTTTAATTTAGTGAAAAGTAAAGATATTAAACATTTGATCAAATAAAATAATCAATTCTTTTGACGTCAATAACAAAGAGTAATTTTTCAAAAATGGTATAAAAGCAGAAGCGTTTAAGCAGAAAGCATCAGTTAACGTTTGTTAAAGTTAAACTAAACAACTAAACATCATGAATATTTTATATATTGCTTTCCTTTTGAGTGCTGTTGCTTTACCTGCAGGTAATTCACTTTAAAATTCATAACAAAAATAGAACTATTTCAAAAATACAATTAAATTATTGCACATCATTTCAGCTCAATATGATTTCCTTGGTAAATAGATACTCCAAGAAATCCACATCGCTATCGCTAAAAGAAATTATTCTCAAGATTAATTGACAAAAAAAAAAAATGTTTAAACTTCTTTGATCAGCAAATATAATGCAGAATTGCAGTTAATTAAAAAATAGTTTGTATTTTATTTACTTTTTTGGTTAAAATTTCAGTGTGAGCTTTCCTGAGTGATTTTTTAAGCCTAGAAATATGTAAGTAAGTGAAAAGGTTTGAGTTTTAAAAAATTTAAGAAAACCTAAAAAAATCTCTTGGATAGTAATGAATAGCCGAAATAAAAGACCTCTTCTATTTTTTATTATGTAACAATAACGACTTTAGACTTTTTAGCAAGTCGAAAGGACTTCGATCAAAAAATTCTTGTGGCATCATTTTGTATCTCTAACGAAGCATTGAACGATCGAAGGCTAGGCGAACGATGTTGTAAACAAATGGAAATTTGTATCTCTAACGAAGCTGCTCGCCAACTCTTACGACATGCTTACGTTTCTTACTTTATTCAAACTGTTATACACAAGCAGTTGTAAAATTTTAGCACTGCCAGATCAATGAATGTAGAAGTTTTGTGTATTTAAAGATTTCATGCATTTTTTGCACTTTTCGTGTTTGTTGGCAATGCTTGCTTTGGTTCTTGCCTGTGTTGTAGGTAGAATTGTAGGCTGTGGTGTAAGCTGTGCTGCAGGTTATTCTATTGGCTACAACTGTGCTGCCTTCGCCATAAGCCCTAACCAAAATAGACGAAACGAGACGATTGCAACTTGCCGAACGTTTGCCATCGTTACGTCTGTTTTGACATTTAACCCAAAATGAAACTAGTACCTCCAATCGTCTGAAAAAAGAAGAAGACTACTCTGAACAGCTGTTGTTGACGAGTTGAGACGCTAAAAGTTCGGTTCTTACGGAACAAACCGTCTCGTCACACCGTTTCGTTCAGTTCGTTGAGTTTACGTTTGCTTATTTTGGGTAACAACATTGAATTGCATTTAACCGAACATTTTTGTCTTCACTCGTTACGTAGCGACTCGTCTATTTTGGTTAGGCCTATAAGCAGAATGATATCAATGGCCTGTTTCTGTTTATTACTTGTAGTTAAAGCCTAGTATGCTGTAGAAACGAAAATTTCTTGGCATATAATTCTACACCCGAAATATTAGTGTAGAGTCAAAAATGTTTGTGTGGAGAAAAAAGCAACTACAGTACGACCTAGCTCAATGCAACTAATAGAAATTCGGCTAGTTGAAGTAGTTAATGTTGAAGAAACGCAATTAAACTTCTAAACATAAAGCTTTATGGCTCTGAATCCTAGATATTTGGTTTTATGTATTAAGATATGCACTTTGTTTCCTTAAATATTGTTTTAAGAGATTTTTCGTACATCAAAAATGTATTTTACAAGAAAAGAAGAACTGAAAGTAAATAATATAAAAGTTTATGGAAGTGTACGCAAATGGAAGTTACGATAATTGTGCATTTTGACGTGACGAAGTTACGTTATACTGCTCTAGTTTCAAAAAAAGTTGAAAAATGAATTTTTTAAAAATATATCTGCGTTTCATTGAATTGTTACTCGCTGGGTATAAGAGCTATGATTAAAAAAATAGTATGACCATAAAGGTTAATTCTTTGACTATATTAAAAAAACAAAAAAAAAATTTAATACGGCATAGGGACGTAGTGGGAGCTACGTAAGCAAAGCAACTGAAAATTTGTAACATGGAATTATTACTCGCTGAGTATTAGTGCTAGGGTTCAAAATACGATACGCCAATAAAGGCCTACTGGAAGCCCTCACAACAAAATTAGACAAAAAATTTCTGACATCATGGCGACGCTGAGAGAGCCGCTCAAAGATCGATAACGCAACATTCATGCAGCGGCGTTGCATTGAATTTTTACTCAATGAGTATATAACCTACGATAAAAGTTTAAAAATAAATATAAAGCAAATAAAGTTTTTATACATGGCTTTACGACAAAAATAAAAAAAAAATTCCAGCGTCGTCAGGTCGTGAATATAGCAGCTTATGTAACATAAATGTAATATCGTTGCATGGAATTATTACTCACTCAGGAGGAGTGCTACAGTAAATTTTGTTTTACGACAGCAGGGATGTGTTATTACGCTTCACAACTAAATTACAAAAAAGATTTTGTTGTCATGATTTCAGGGATGCAATCACATAATGCAATAAAAATGCTACAGCCATGAAAAAACGTTGCATGGATTTTTAACTCTGTGACTACTGGTGCAACGGTAAATTTTAAGGGACGAAAACAAAGGTGAGGTCTTCGGGCATTTGACAAAAATAAAAAAAAATTTGACGGCGTGTCAAAAACCCTCAGGGAACCGCCTAATGTGACGCATATGCATCACTTTTGCTGGATTAATTGAAATTAGAGCACAACCAATGGGGAAGCAAAAAAAAAAACTAAAAGAAAAGCACCAACACCAACTCCAAATCCAACAACAACTCCAACTCCAACACCAACACCAACACCAACACCAACACCAACACCAACACCAACACCAACACCAACACCAACACCAACACCAACACCAACACCAACACCAACACCAACACCAACACCAACACCAACACCAACACCAACACCAACACCAACACCAACACCAACATCAACACCAACACCAACATCAACATCAAAATCAACATCAAAATCAACATCAACATCAACATCAACATCAACATCAACATCAACATCAACATCGACATCAACATCAACATCAACATCAACATCAAAATCAACATCAACATAACCATTAACAACAACATCAATATCAACATCAACATAACCATTAACATCAACATCAACATCAACGTCAACATCAACATCAACATCAACATCAGCATCAACATCAACATCAACATCAACATCAACATCAACATCAACATCAACATCAACATCAACATCAACATCAACATCAACATCAACATCAACATCAACATCAACATCAGCATCAACATCAACATCAACATCATCATCAACATCAACATCAACATCAACATCAACATCAACATCAAGATCAACATCAACATCAACATCAACATCAACATCAACATCAACATCAACATCAACATCAACATCAACATCAACATCAACATCAACATCAACATCAACATCAACATCAACATCAACATCAACATCAACATCAACATCAACACCAACATCAACATCAACATCATCATCAACATCAATATCAACAGCAACATCAACATCAACATCAACATCAACATCAACATCAACATCAACATCAACATCAACATCAACATCAAAATCAACATTAACATCAACATCAACATCAACACCAACATCAACATCAACATTAACAACAACTGCAAGAAACTTCGTCACGTCAAAACCTACTGGTGTGTCCACGGCACAGCCAACTCTTTTTTTTATTGTAATATTTACTTCTTAGCTAACTACAATTACAATGAAAAGAATCATAAGTCTTACGATAATTTTACAGTATGACTATAAGCACATGCAAGTAAGGAAAACATTTTTGCTGACTTTACTGATCAGAAAAATGGATACAAATCGTTATTTTTCAAAATTTAATTAAGTTTTTTAGGTCTGTTGACTCCAATAACTAAAATTATTTTAAAATAAACAAAGCCGTTTTTAAAATACGTGCTGTAGAACATTTCGTATTTTTTAACCTTTTAAAAATTTTAAATAAAGTTGACTTAAGTATTTTTTGTAAATAAATTATGTAAACCAATAATTATACCATAATTATTTTACAGGGTAACTATTAACATGAATAAAAAATTAAGATATTTGCACAATTTCAAAAATAGTTTGAAGAAATTCTGATTTCTTTTGTTGTTAGTTTTCAACTAATAAATCTTTTATATCTTCATTTTCATCGACACTTTCTGTTTTTTTTTTTGTTATCTTTACCTCGTGATGTCGTAATGACATTATAAGTGGGTCCGAAATATCATAAGCATCGTCATTAAATGATTTTCTCTATAATTTTACTTGTATGGCTTAGCCCACAATTTTTATAGGTCTTTGTTTCTGGCTTCTTGTGTCTCTTCTCACCAATTGGGAAGAAATGATATTTAATTATTTCTTTCCCATGGCAAAATACCTTATGGAGACTTGGTGTAAGATCTCTCCAACTATATAATTGTTTGTATAAAGTTCGGATCTCTGAAGCGAATTTTCCAAATTTTTCAGCATCGATTACCTGGCGAGAGTTTATGGTACATCAAATTTTTTGAATCCGTACAAAATATCGGCATTAATTCTGCATTAATTCAACATCTTCAAAGAATCTCCTCGCAGTGTTGCCATCGTTAGTATTTCCAAATCCTTGCTTAGGAAAATCAACCCGTAGACCACTAATATTTTTTTCCTTAGATATGAACTCATTTCTAATGATTCCCCTATCATGGGCATTCTTAATTTCAAATTCAGAATTATTCTGTTTAAATTTTTGAAATTCAATTTCATATGCAATCCTTAAACAATGCTCCATGAACCGTATTCTTGCATGTAGAGGTGAAAGTCCCATTTCATACATACTTTCAATATCTTCAAAAACCAATTCATCGATATTATCAAATTGGTTTTGTGTGGCATGGCAAACGGTACAAGATTTGGTTGATTTATTTCTAATAAAATTTAATACAATAGCGGTATTCACGATCTGGAGTTTATGGTCTTGTATTCTGTATTTTTGGACAGTTCTACAAAAACAAAACATGAACATTTTCCAAATACTATAAATACTAAATTTACATTGGTGGAACCCTATTGTACATTTTGCATAGTATTTGTGTATTTGAAAAACAGCTGACTTGACGTTCTATGGCAGCACTGCATGTCAAGAAAAACTATAGGAGTACTCACAGTCTGTAGCAAATTTTTTTAATTTACTAAAAATACTCCAAAAACTCCAGATCGTGAATACCGCTAATATATTTAAAAAGAATGCGCTATTTGCTATACAAAGTTATAGCATACCTATAGGCATGCCGAATATATACCCTACAGAGAAAGCAGGGTCAATTGCTCTTAAGTGATTGGTCCCGTGACAGCTCAAATGTAACCTATCACAGGACAGGTCTGATATAACTAGTCACCGAACAGATTCTTTGTGATTGATACTGGGCAGATTTTATTTTACTCAGCATGTGAGCAATTTAAAATGATACAAGCGGCGACAGATCGATTAAAACTCAAAGCTGTATTTGTATCGTGTGGAAATTCTAAGTTGAAAAGATTAAAATATTAATCTGTCGAATATCGCAATATCAAATGATTGTTTAGCGAACAAACGAAATTGCTTAACGAACTACTCGATAGTTGAGATAGATTCCAAATTTGTTCTTCGAGGCCGGTCACGGGACAGGTTCAAGGTGACGCAGTAGGTGACAATTGACCCCTGTCAATGACAACGCCATGTAAAAGGGACCGGTCGGTTTCATATGGTGGTGGCAGAATTGGGACTGATCCCTCTCCCTTGGGGACCTATCACGTGATAGGTTCAGAACCAGTTCTTTTCTCCGTAGGGTAACAACTTGGAATACTAACAATAGTAAATAATATAATCAGTATCTGCTTATAAAATATAAAATTAAATGTTTATAAGGATTTTTGTAACTATATTTTTTTAATTTGAGGAAGGATGAGGTGAAACAGTTAAAGGAAACATCAAATGATAATAGCTACGGAAAGTTCGTTAATTATTTTCGATATTTTATATACTCTTTATGTAGACAAAAATTAAATTTTTTAAAAGTACCCAGCAGAAAAGTGGACCAAATTTGAAATAGTTCTGAACTAGTTCCAAAAAGGACAAGTACTAGTTCCACTACAATACCCTTTAACATTGAACGAACTGACGCTTTTTGCGGGTTGATGTCATAGGAAAAGACAATTGTCCGCAGAAACACTCCTTTTTCCCCATATTTGAACTAGTGGCATTAGGAACATTTTTAAACTGGTTGCTTTCGCAGTAGCCTGAAAGTGGTTCTTTTTTAACTAGATTTAAAGTGAACATATTAAAAGTGTAAAAATTTAGTGCAACGGAAAGGTCCTAAAGATTCTCATTTGTACCATCTTTTCCATCCATATACCAGAAAACATTTTGTATATAAACATTTTTTTTTTTATTATTTTTTCTTGTGCGCAGCAAATTTTAGAAAGTAGCCAGAACGCGTTTATTTTTTTCAGCAATACTTTTGAAAACAAAAGCAAAGATAACTGTTCTACACTGAACGCCTTTTGTACTCTTTCAGAGCTACTGCGAACTGCGCTAGAAATGAACTAGTTCACTTTTTCAATTGACTCCAAAATAACTGCTGGGTACTTAAACACTTTCACCTGAGCTGGTTTCAAAATCGAAGAAAATTTCACTTTCGACAATTTTGTAAAATTTTGAAAAAAAGTTACTTTTGAAAAGAGGGGCATGCTTTTTTAACAGAATCTGTTATTGAAATGTCAAAATTCCGCAGCCACCCAGTTGGCTGTTTCCATAAGGATTCATGGAGGATTAATGCACGAAAATTCCCCATCGCCGACGAAACTTACGGAGTCGCCCACACAATTCATGCAGGAAAATTTCATACAAGTGTCCAAAATTTCGTGGACGAAACTTTAAAAGAAAAATGTAGAAAATTTCGTCAACGAAAGCAAGAGGAAAATATGCAGCAAATATCGCCAAGGAAATAAAACGGAAATTTAAAGGAGATTTCGGCAACGAAATAAAATAGGAAATATAAAAGAAATTTCTGCAACGAAAAGATAAAGAAAAATGCGTCAACGAAAGCAAGATAAATTTTATTTTTTAGTTTTAACCTAAAAACATATATAAGAGAATTAAAATATAAATAACTTATGCATTTATAAGATTAATTCCACTGTTTGTTAGTAAACGTAACATAAAAGTCTAAGCAGGATTTTTTTTACTTCAAATTTTATTTTGTTAAACTAAAACACAACTTTTATTATGAACATTTGTTTGATAATGATAATCAGCGTTTCTAGCTTGGTGCTGTTTCTACCACGTTCGGCAACCAGCGTTGCAAGCCGTAAAGCCACAAGTCAGTAAAAGAAAATTGTAAGAAAGTTCGTTAGTAAATCATTGAAAGGTGTAAAAATTCTTCTCGGATTCATAGACGATTATTCGTTAAGGGATTTATGGCCTACGGGGCAATTAAATATTCGGGCATATTATCGACAGTGAAATTTTGACATTTCGACTCTCCACATGGGTTGTTGAACTTGGTAGCATTGAACAAATTTTGTTTGCTTGTTTAAGTTTTCTACCTATTTATCGACAGTTTCCGGTTTTATCGACAAAACCATAAAATTTGTATGGGAGCCCCCATATGGAGTGGTCGGAGGGAATAGGTGTCGAAGGCAAAAATGTTCCTTTTGCAAAAAAAAAATGGGGGTCGGTCATATATACTAACCCTCTCCGGCACTCTTTTAAAGGTCATATGCTCAGGTGTATGGAATAAATATTTTGCTAAATATTTTTTAAAAAAGATGTCATCAAAAGCGAATTGAATAATTTTACGTCTTGTGTTACGACATAGTCGAAACTACTGTATCTTTTTTTTTTTCGTATGTCGTACGTAGATCGTACGTAAATCGTACCTGCTAAGTTAAATTTTTTGAAAATGTAACAATTTATTTATAATAATTAAATGCAGTTTTCTTAGAAATTATTTCATAAAGTACCCTAATTAAACGAGGTGTTCAAAAAGAAACAGTAATTTTGAAATTTCGCGAGTTGCATCGGTCCGATTGGCACGATTTTATTTTTTTTTCTTGTTGTGTTCATAAGTATGTCTAGAAAGTGTCTATACATTTTCAGTCAGATTGGTTGTTTACTTTTATATCAGCTGTTGAAAGAAAAACACTTGTCTGCGAAATTTAAAATTCCCGCTGCTTTTTGAATACATATTATATTTTACATAAAATTGAATCCTTGTATTTTCACTTTTATTTATATTATATTGTTTTATGCTTGATTTTGTACTAATTTGCGTAAATTTCATTTCATTTGCAATGCATGATTTTGTTTTGTTCTTGGCTTTAACACTTGACTTTAAAAAACTTAAAGTAGAAGCGACACAAGTGCATTTAAAAGGCATTTTGGCAGCAAAACTGACAGCTAAGATAGCCAAAACAATCATAGTAAGAGAACAAGCTCCTGCCCGGGACGTATGGCAAGCAACTATTGACCCGACTGAGCTTGAAACAACGGATGCCACAAACAACACTTTTGCTTCTTCTGCTTTTCTTAATGACACCAATGACACACCAATGACACACCATACAACAAATAGTTCTCTTAACTCTTTTCAAAACTTTACTTCTGTCAACTATACGTTTGTACCATCACCACCACCACCAGGATATCTCGTATGGAGCGAGAATTGTAAAATGCCAAACCATGATCCATATCTACCTGAAGTAATGGATCTGTTCAAGCGTCAGAAGTATGAACCATGTTCTTCATTGAAGCCTTTGACGCGCGTTGATTTTGCCTCAGAAACACAGCGCTATGTCTTAATCATAGTCAAGGAACATCTGGAATCGTACACAAAATCGGGAGAAGTGGACTGCTGCTTTCACTCTATAGAACGCAAGGGAATTGGAAAATGTGCAGATGAAGAAGTGAGGTAGCAGCAAAATTGTGTTTTGACAATCATTTTCTTTTAATTAAATATCAGATTTTTTTTAAATTCTTTCCCACAGTCTCACGAAATGCATAAGTTTCAAAAATGGCACCCAGCTGGAGTCAACGATTGATAATATTTTGGTCAAATGTAATTCCAAAAAGAAACAGGTGTATATCAATGGACATGCCTTGATGCCGGCACGTGCTGAAATACGTGAACGTCTTAATGATTGGCAGTCCAAGTCGAATGAAACTCAAGGAAATGCCACGAGCGTCTTAATGATCGGTATTGACAGTATTTCCAGAATAAACTTGATTCGAGCCATGCCCAAAACGGCGCAGTATTTATACGATAATGAATGGTTCGAGATGAGCGGATACAATAAGGTAAATGGTAATTTTTTTGGGGCAAAGTTGATACTAGTGCACTTCAGAAAAAAAAAAGAAAATTGATGCACTACAATGCATCGAATGGGTACGAAAATAAAATACCCCACTGGGTAGTTATGACAATAATTCTCATTTCCCCACTGGGACGCTCGTGTACCTTTATAAACGTTTCACTCCCACGTACCAGAGCCAAATTTCAAACGCAATCGTACTTCCCAGTAAGGGAATTCATTACTGAACTAGTTACATAATGATTATAAGTCAATGGGAGGTAGTTCCTTGTTTGATTACAAAATACAGAAATAACACATGGTCCAATTAGTCCCAAAACTAAATAATAAAAAACTTTTTTTTGCAAATATTCTTCTTTATTCATCAACATAGGTTCCTTCAAGAGCAATACATTCATTCCGCCGCTTTTCTAACTTTTTGTAGAACGATTTGTGCTTCGCCTCAAAATACGCTTCAGTTTCAGCCATCACCTCTTCATTGGAGCCAAATATCTTGCCGGCAAGCATTTTTTTGAGGTCAGCAAAGAGCCAGTAGTCGCTGGGGGCCAAATCTGGCGAATACGCTGGATGAGGAAGCAATTCGAAGCCCAATTCGTGGGTTTTTGACCATCTTTTTCATCGATTTGTGACACGGTGCATCGTCTTTTCTCGTCGAATTTTTTTTCTTCTTCAAATGGGGCCGATTTTTCGCGATTTCATCCTTCAAACGCTCCAACAACGCTATGTAATGTTGATTGTTTTTCCCTTTTCGAGATAGTCGATGAACAAAATTCCATGCGCATCCCAAAATACAGATGCCATAACCTTTCCAGCCGACTGTTGTGTTTTTTGTCGCCTTGGTCTGCTTTCATCGGCCTGCTTTCATCGGTTGCTCACCACTCAGCTGACGACCGTTTTGATTCCGATGTGTAATGGTGGATGTTTCAACCATTCCCACATACCGACGCAAAAATTCATTTTTATTCTTTATAAACAGTGCCAAACAGCTCTCCTAATCATCGACACGTTGTTGTTTTTGGTCTGGTGTGAGAAAACGCGGCACCTATTTGGAAAGCAGCTTTCTCATCGACAAATGTTCCTGTAATATTGTTGCCACACTGGCTTTCGATATCTTCAGAGCCTCAGCTCGCTAGCGCACCTTGACTTTACGGTCGCCCAATACAATTTTATGTACTTTTTTTTATGTTTTGTGGAACAACTGCCTCATTTGGGCGCCCTGAACGTTCATCATCATTTGTGTCTGTACGACCAAGTTTAAACTCAGCATACCATCGGCAAATGGTTGCTTTTGACCGAGCAGAAGCAACCGAAGCTATTGCTCAGCTTGGACGGTATTTTTCCCATCAAAAAACAGTAATAAATCAACACACGGAATTGCTTTGAATCCATTATTTTGAAAATATTAACAGTAGCGTCCAAGATGTATTAAAGAAGGTGGAAGAAGTAGATGACGTCTATAAAATCAACACCGTTGCGCTGTCAAAATCAAAAGAAATGAAGTGATGCCATATTTTGTGCGATAATCCAATGAAAAATCCAATGTTTTCCTATTTGTTCTTATTGCTTCGATTAAACAAAAAACGCGTCTAGCGTTATTTTTTTTTTAATTTTCTAGGGACTTGTGTGATTAACTTTTATAAAAAATGTGTCGAAAAGTTGTGCTATCTGCCATAGTACCTAGAATAAGGAGAATATATCATTCTTTAAACTTCCAAAGGACGGCTTTCGAAGAAGAAAGTGGATCGACTGTTGCGGCTTGGAGCTGAACATGCTTGCTTAACTTTACAACTCAAAAATAACCCTAAAATTTGGCTGCTTGTGACGTTTCTAAACTTTATCCCCTTACCCGATTGTAAAACTCCCTCTCAAAGTATTTGTCCCACACAAAAGAAAAATAAAGAAAATGGCATCACTACAACGAAATTTGACAGCACAACGGTGTCGATTTAATAAACATCAACCTACTTCTTCCACCTTCTTAAATACATCTTGGTAGCGTCACTTAAATCACTGCAACTTCTTAACTAAACGTTAGATTGTCATGAAATGTTTACACATATTGTTTGAAGGTTCGAACTATCAAAATATTATATCGATATTTCGTTAGAGGTGCCACCTAGTAGTTAGTCTCGGGACTTATTGGACAACGTGTAAAGGTATTTTTTTAACATGGGCTTGGCATAGGTGATAATGTGGGGTGCTTACATCTAGTATTACCGATAAGCCAGAGATCAACTACTTACCACCTGGATTCGTTGTAACAAAAAGAAATGCACAAATGCATATTTATTTCCACATCGGAAGTAAGGACGTATGGTTTCAAGTTGATTGTGGGTGATCGTCTAGAATCACGATCGTTGTTTGAGGCATTTTCTTTCACATTATTTATTTAGAAACTGTAAGAGAAAGTTTAATGACATGTGCTTACAGGGTAATTAGTAACTGAGCTAGTTATAGCAATAATGACTTCTTATTTCCCCACTGGGTTGTTCATATACGAGAACGCTTAAAAGTATATGTTGCGTACGTGCCCAATGATTGACACAGAATAAAAAAGGGGTCGTAGTCAAACTCTCAGGTTAGTAATAGGAACTTTAATAGTTTATATGAACTCTTTGCATTAAAACTTATGATTCTACTTGTCCTAGATAAATTTATAACATAAATTTAGTCCTAGATAGTTCTTTAGAGTCGTTTGGGCAATTGTTACACCCTAACCTAATTTTGTTGATACAATATCCCGGTGGAACCATAGAATCATCGATGTTTTTCATAAGAGTCAAAAGAGCCCATAAAACTTTCAATCAACACCCTAGAAGCAAAACTCTGCTTTATCGCAACCATGGTGTAATTCAAGGTCGAATCGCGAATTTTTCAACTCTCTCAAAAATATTTTTATCTATAAACAGCTGATGGTAAATTTCAAGCAAAAGTTGCAAAACAATCTGATACAATTTTTAATGAGTTCAAGTGATTTGACACTTTTCTGCAGTTTGTCTCTTTTGTTCTCTGTTTATCAAAATGTTGGGCAACCGTAGAAAAATTTATTAACGTCACGTTCGCCTTGTTAATTACACCATGATCGCTACATGTTTGCATTGTTGCTCTTGATGGCTATGTGAAGGTCACGAACTGTCACATGAGTACAAAAACTCTCATCTGCATTCTCTTCCGTGAATGGGCCCGTCTTGGCAGGTAAACGCATTTTTTGAGGTCAGTAAAGAGCCAGTAGTCGCTGGCGGCCAAATCTGGCGAATACGTTGTCATATCAAAGTAGTGTTGTTGTTTTCCAACAATACGGCACAAATACAAAATATGTAGAAAAAAGTGATTTTGGAAAATTTTAGGGGACAATAAATAAACAGAAAGTTTTTTTTTTTTTAAATGTATTTCAGAAAAAAAAAACAATTTATTTAGGTACGCAGAATAAATAACAATGTCAAATGTGGCGCTTTGCATAATTATATTTTGCACTCAGTGTTGCTTGAAATGTATGTACTATGTAATAGTTCTTTGTATATTATTGTTGGCCTACACTTCTTTTCTGAATACCTCAGTTCATGTGAATGCGTATTTGAAATCTTAGACATTTTACAAAAATGTCAAAAATACGGGACAAATTTTGTCCGGGCGGGACACTTAAAAAATCATACAAAATACGGGACGTCCCGTGAAATACGGGACATAAGGCAACACTATATCAAAGTCTCATCAAGACGTACCTGCTCGTGAACGAGAGCGATAAAATTTTCAATTAGGTACTCATCCGCAAGCGTGTACAATTGCTTGTGTATCTTTTTGAATCGAAAAGAAGATTCTAGACTTACTTACTTACCTACTTATCTGGCGCTTATAACCGTTGGTCGGTTTTGGCCTCGTATAAGAAATTGCGCCAGTCATTTCTGTTTTTCGCTTGCTGGCACCAGCTAGAAACACCAAGTGTAGTCAGGTTATCCAACACTTGATCCTTCCAATGAAGATGTGGGCGTCCTCTCCTGCGTTGACAACCACCGGGCAACGAATCAAATATTTTTTTCGCTGGAGCGTCGTATTCCATTCGCTCAACATGTAGTAGCCAGCGGAGCCGCTCCGTTTTAATAAGCTTCACTATATCGATGACAGCGTACAGCTCGTGGTTCCATCGTATTGGGTACTTGCCATTGACGCAGATTGGACCGAAGATCTTACGAAGGATATTTTTCTCAAAGGCTCCCAAAGACTTTTCATCAGAACTGCTCAACGTCCAGGTTTGTGCTGCATATAATAGGACGGGCATGATAAGTGAGTTATAGAGCGATTTTTGTTCGTCGAGAGAGGGCTCTGCTTCTCAATTGCCTGCTCAGACCAAAGTAACACCCTTTGGCAAGAGTTATTCTTCATTTTATCTGATTACTGACATTGTTGAAAGAGTAAATACTGGATCCCAGGTAGACGAAGTCCTTAACATTCTCTAAGGAGATTTTGTCAACAGTGACGTGGTTTCCAAGACGGTAGGACTGTTTTTTTGTTGGCACTAGGTATTTCGTCTTATCTGCGTTCACTGCAAGACCCATTCGACTCGACTCTTTCCCTAATCTGGAGAATGCTGCACTGATTTCGCGCGTATTACGGCCAAGGATATCGATATCATCAGCATACGCCAGCAGCATAATACTTTTGTAGAATATCGTGCCACTGCGTCTCAAATGAGCAGCTTGGATGATTTTCTTCATCATTGGGTTGAAAAAGTCGCGCGATAAGGAATGACCTTGTCTGAAACCTCGTTTGATATCGAATGGAGGAGTAAGATCCTTCCTGATTCCCGAAGACTCTAGAACTAAATATTATTTTTGAATTTATAAAAATTATTTCTATACCTATCTTGATTAAATTAAAAAAATTGCGATTGGGAGTATAAAAATTGCTTGTTTCATTCCAGATAGACGACAATACCTTTCCAAATTTAATGGCCATTCTAGCGGGATTCAGCTATAAGAATACTTGGAAGAAGTGTCCACCTACAAAACTTCATGGTCTCGATAATTGCCCCTTTATATGGAATACATTCCGCGATCACGGCTATGTCACTGCCTATGCTGAAGACGAACCTGTCATCAACACCTTTAACTATTTGAAAATGGGCTTTGAGCGTCCACCTGTCGACTACTATATGCGACCATTTCTGCTGAGCGCTGAACAGCATCTACCAGTTAAGCGAAAATCGCATCTAAGTCAATGCATCGGAATGCAAAACGCCGCCGACTTCATCTACAACTATGCCTTAGAACTTGCCAAGCGATATGAGCACGAACCATATTTTGGACTCTTTTGGACCAATACTTTTAGTCACAATGCAATTAGCGACTGTTCGGCCATGGATGAGCGTATGGTTGAATATCTAGAGAAATTTGCTAAGCAAGGCACTCTAAACAACGCCATTGTGATTTTCTTGAGTGATCATGGCTTGCGCTTTGGACCAACTCGTAAAACGTACTCCGGTCATTTGGAAGAACGACTGCCATTCATGTTCATCTGGCTGCCACCGCATTTGAAACAATCACATCCGGAATTTGTGAATGCATTGAATATGAATAAAAATCGTTTGACAAATCCCTATGATGTGCATATGACGCTTAAGCATGTGCTCTCCATGTCTGGGCGGGTGACAGACCCGAAAAACATTGCACCTGCCGAGGGCTGTGAACGCTGTCAAACACTTTTGGCGCCTGTGCCACACAATCGTTCCTGCAGCGATATAGCCATCGAGGACCACTGGTGCACTTGCATACCGTATCAGAGCGTTTACAAAAATTCCAAAATTGTGCAAAAACTTGCACGAAACTCAGTCGCCTATATCAATAACTACGTAAGTACCTTACGCAGTGGTTACTTTGTCAAGCTATGCAATACGCTGCATCTGAGCGGCATTGAGAATGCATACCGAGCTAAGCCACTCGGTGCTGAAAGCCAAAAGTTTAACGAGTCTTTGGAAATTTATCGCATCAACTTCAATACGAAGCCGAATCATGCGCTTTTCGAAGCGACTGTACGTTACAATAGCGCTAGCGGAGAGTTCAATGTGACGGGTGAAATAAGCCGTTTAGATGGCTATGCTGTGGACGCCCATTGTGTTGCAGATGGAGCAGTTAAAAAATATTGCTCCTGTCGCAATAAAATATTTTAGCATCCAATACCACATGTGGCCCAAGTTGCTAGTCCACATAAGGTTGCGAAAACAAAGACACGTAAGGAGGCAAATTATGGAGGCATAGTGAAAAATACGAGTGTAGTGAGGATGAACAACAAGTTGATGAACAGTATTGGGCTTAAGTTGTGACATTTGGAAAACCTATTCTACAAAATTTCTATTTATTTGATTAATTTTAAAGAATATCTACTTATAGACAATTATCGTTATTATTGCTGAAGAAATCTAACTGATATAAGATGCGATTCAGACGTGCAGAAATGGCTTTAAGCTGATAGCTATTTTTCATAAATGTATATGTAGATATTCAAAACTCCAATGAATCCATCGCTTCCATAACGTACGTTGACGTACGCATGAGATGAAAACAGATAAAATTTATTCGTTTCATTGCATCATTTGCCGACGAACGATTCATCCCAGTTGTCAGCTATGTTTGCTGCAGAGAAGCATGCGAAGGATTTCCTAGGCTAAGGTCTTAAGTAAAGTGTTCTACTCAAAACTCATAACTCCCGGTTTACATTCGTCAATTCTTGACGTCAATTCTTGACGTCAATTCTTTGCTATTTTCTTTTAAACTTACCATCTCTCACGTTGATGTTCGCGTCTCTCATCAACAAATGCAAGAGTTTACCGTCAACTCTTGACGTGTGTAGACAGGGACTTACGTTAAACTTTCGAAATACACTTGTAGTTCCTTATTCTCAGGTACAGTGATGCGAAAAAAAATTAGTTAGATATGTGCTTGGGAATTAACTAGTTCAACTAGTAAAAGTGTAGTCTCGACAGTTTGAAACTGGTTTGGAAATGTTAACGATTTCTCGCATAGCTCTGTAGTATTTGATATGAACATGACATTCATTAAGTGCCATTGACAGCTCGTAACGAAATATTTACGCAAAAGTAACCACATGACATTTATGTGGTTATTTTGGAAGGGTATGAAAAAATCCAGTCTTGTTATTTACTTTTTGCTATTTAATAAGGATTAAGCAATAATAAAAAAAAATATTTAGCTAGAATTGAGAATAATGCATCATATTTATCTTAAAAATACATATACATAATATAAAAAGTAATTTTTGTATTGAATTTGGCCAAATATTTCAAAATTTTTAGGTGCTTATTGTTAGTAATTTTTTTTACACTTTCACAATTCCATATATGAAACATAAAACTTTTTTATATTCTGTAAATAGCTTTGCTTAAATCTATAAACATATAACTAAGTATCTGAAGGTCCAAATAACTATGTAATAAATGTTACTTAAAGTATATAATTGCTTGCCAAACGGAGTATCCTGATAGATTTTTAAACTAAATAATATTATTTATAGAAACTATGTATAGTTAGAAAAATACTTAGCCACAAATTAAGCCGTACTTTGTGATTGTTACACTTCAAAACTAACTAAACGAAAGTCGTCAATTTGACACTTTCATAATTTTCTTAAAAATTAAAAAAAAAAAAATAAAAAATACTGGCGCTTTGTTCTAATCAAACATATATCCAATAGTTTATAATTAATTTTTGTTCAACAACTTTACTTCGAACTGTGTTAAGTTTCATCGAAAATAGCTACGTTAGCTTAAGTTATGTTATGTTATTCAAGAATGATATTTAAGTAGCTTAATTTAAAATCATATATTAATTGAATACCTACGCGTTAAATAAGATAATATTCAAATATACGAGTACAATAAAAAAGTTTTTTAATATTAACTCTGAGTTTTCTTTTATTTTTTGAAGTAGAACTTTATATGACTTACATGCATTTGATCTTGTAATTTTATAATTTGTAATAATTATCTTCGTTGAAAAAAACTGTCACTAAATGAAAAAAAATGTATATTATTTTGGTGCAGGCTCTTTTGAAATATCTCTTAATATTAACAAATAGTAACTTAACAAATATTTAACAAATAATAACAAACTTAACAAAATATTAACTTAACAAATAGTTGTTGCGTTTGCGCCCACGAGTATCTGCGCAAATGCGTCGACTGAGGCTCATGGAAGGAAAAGACATCATAGCAGAGCTGGGAGATAAGACACAGTAATTTGTATGGGTTCTTTGGACATCTTTTTCACTCGTGGTAGAAAAGAAGTGACTGAGTTGAATACAAATTCTGTTTTTTGAAATATTTTTGTCATTTTTGCGTGCCAAAAGGACGATGAAATTTTGACAACTAGAAATTCTGAAGTTTTAAAGGCGTTACACACTAGCGAACTTGTTCGTCAAATAGCAGCCACGTTCGAACCAGTTCGCTAGTTAAGAAGCTAATTCGCCAGTTCGACAAACCTGTTGGCAAAAATCGGTGGTTTTCTCCGTCAAACAAGGGTTACTTGTCGAACGTGTTCTATGATTTCAACGCAAGCTTCGTACCCAGTTACATTCCGTAGAGGTAACATAACCAGCATCAATAAGAAGAAAGCAATTTCCTTTTTTTTACTGCAAAGAGCTAATATAATGAAAGTAAAGACTTTTTATTTATGCCTCATACTGCTGCGCTACCAATGCCTATAACAAAATTGTGACGAAAAACAAAAAAACTTAATCGCTTGTTTGACTCATAGGTTCGATTTTCAGATAAAAAAATTCCACAGGGACTATCCATGCAACTAGTTGGACTATTAGAACTCTTATTCATTTGGGGGACTCTTTGTATAAAAATCTAAGACTTATCAGTCAGATAGGTTCCACTGAGATGATATATGGAACTGGATGATAGGAATTTTTTGGGTTCTGTGGACTTCAAAGACAAAAAAAAAAAAAAAATCTATGAACATAAGTCTTGTAATGTAACGTAAGAACTGGTATTATCTGTGTAACCGGTTGAATTATGCAATTTTTTTTTGTCAATGCTTAATGGTTAATGGCTTGAGGATTGTCTTCGCTCCATACAAGGGCGTAGCCAGCGGAGGCAGTTGCCCCCCCCCCCCACCTAAATCTCAGATTTTTTATTTAATCGATGGCTTTGAAAGTAGTTTCTATATGTAATTCCTTTTCCTTTTTCTTTGAAACTAGATGTGGTAAAGATATGAAAGATATAGTAAAAAGAAATTTATAAGGTCTTTTCCTCCCCTAAATTTCATGCTGCCAACGCCCTCGGCTCCATATACGCCAATTTTACTTATTGACGAAGCTCACTAGGCCGATTATGTTGACCGTAAAATGGACAAAGTGCTCTATGAACTTCGCGAACAGATATATTTTTTCAAAGTAAATTTCCACAATTTGGAAGCGTTTTTCTGGCGTTAAACGATTCATTATGAATTGCCAAACCTTACTGAACAGAAATGCCAACACAGTTTGACATCCCAACTAACATTTCATCTTCCAGAAGGTTAAATTTTGAAATTTATAGAGGTTCAACCTCCATATCGCTTTTAATTCACTTGTATATGGAGGTTTAACACTTTGTTCCTCGATAAGGCTTCCATGGCACTTGCGAACGCAGGTTACAAATATCGTGGCGTGAGCTCAAGTTGGTTGCTTCGAGGAAACCTTTGCGAACCACTTTATCGAAGTTATCTGGCTAACCAATTTGAAGTAGTAACCGCAAGTCTTATCGAAGCAATTTTGTGAAACTAATATTTCGCTTGCAACAGCAAGTGTTGTAAAGGCTGTATGACGCATAAATGGATATGACGACGGCGTCAGCTAGCAAAAACAAGTATAATCGGGGGAATTCGTTGTTGAAATCAGCGTCGCCGTTTCTTTTCATATTAGAGTGAATCGTCAACACGTGTAGACGTAACATAAATGCGTTAATAAATTACATTAGCACTTTATACAATATAATGATTTTTATGTGGAAGAAAGTACGACGATCGGGTACGTTTCGCAGAAAAATAATTAAAACGCGAAACGAAATGATGAAAAAAGCTCATAAAATTGCCAAGATGTTAAAAAAAAAATAGGGAATCGATATTGTTGTTGCCCTCGTTAATTGAAAACAATCCACAGATGCTCATAAATATAAATCCATCAGAGCAAGCGGTAGCAGCAATTACACCATCAGTTGGCATTTATAATATTGATTATGTCAATAGCGTTGGTAAGTGCAATTGTTAATTTTCGTATATTGCCTGCGGGTCAAGAAGTACATGTGTGTATAGTTTAATTAATACGGTTTACGTATTATAGATAATAATAATGCCGGCACCTGTGGCAATACTGCAATGGAATGTGACGATGACGAAAAATTTGTACGCACAGAAGAAACAAATCTGGAGACACACGCCGCTACATAGACAGTATAAACCAAAGTACGGGTAAGCGACTTTCGAGCGCTAGAAATACCACCGAAAGGAAAAAGCGAAAAGAAGATTCACAATCAAATGTATCGGCTTGTGAAACTGATGATATCGATCCATTATCATCCGATGCTGCTCTGTAAAAATTTATAATTATATTTTACGATTCTTTTTATTAAAACAAAAAAAAAAAATACAGCCGTTTATCAGAATTTATAACCTTTTTTTAGTTTTCTTTCGACCTCGTTATAGTGCCTTGACGAAGGCTATGTGAGGCTCAGCTAGCTTCGATAAGTTGCTTCTGAAGTGCTTCGCTAAGTATCGATATGTTGTTTCTGACGTGCTTCCGTGAAACAGCAATATAGAGGCCTATCACGCCAGCCCCGAACCTCGATAAGTGCGCCAAATCACCTTCCAGAAAGCTACACCTTGCTGTTATAGAGGAAGGGGAAATGCCCTCGCTAAAGCCTTCTGGAAGCTCAAATGTTTGTTGGGATTCTCTACTATTAAAACATGGACAACAACCATCGAAATATCACATGCAGCTAGATAAACACCCGGCATTTTAATAATTAGAAATTGTTGATAGCATATTATTGACAGCAACAGCTGACATATGTATGCTGCAAATACAAAATCGACTTTAATGGCTTTTCATACATTCTGCCTGATAAAAATAACTAATTGTTCAAATTATAAGAACACATGAATACCCTTACTATATTATTACATTTGCAACATCAAATTTTGAAAAATCACAAAAATTATAAAATATTGAGCAGATCCCATGAAATATATGTCATCGAAACAAAATGTCCACACATGAAGATTGTCGAGAAATAAGACCATAAACGTTCCTTTACGCTGCGTTTAATATAAACGCATACGTCTTTATGCTGGCAATGCTCGCAAGTGGCAATGAAATTATCGATAACAGCTGACTGTATGTGCAAATTTCATGCTTGCGCTACCAGTTTGAAAACAACAACAAAAAGCTGTCAAACATCTGTCTGACATTTGAATCATAACCTCAAAATATATACCGAGCAAAAAAAGTGCATACGGAAAAGTGTTTAAAGAGCTGAAAAGAAATTGATTGTACATCGTGTGCATACAAATAATTAAAATTTAGTCAAAAAGAAGTGAAATTGTGTTGAAAATTTCTGCATTGAATTGATTCATACGCTGCTATTATAGCCACGCATCAAAAAGTGCAGACGGCAGCTGTCAACAGGAAGCAAGTCAAAAAGTTTAGCGAATTTCTTCAATTCTGAATTTGTTCCAGAGTTTTGTGGAGTGCCAACGAATAAACGTGTTGAAGTTACGTGAAGAAAAATGGTTAAAACTAAAAAGGGCAAGAAAGAGATAGTAGCCAACGCTGTTGGCGGTGGTGCATCATCTGGCGATGAACTGTAAGTAAAGGATAAAAAACAACTCGTTGTTGTGGTGCATTAATGTTTGCCAACAAATCGCTGTTATCTATACAGCACACTCCTGCGAGTACCATCACAAACTTCTATTTATTTTTTAAAAATGCTCATCTAATATTTTTACTCCATTCATAGCGATTCAGAACCCCAAAAAACTGTTCAGGATTCCGACGGTGATTCTGAAGACAATGTTAGCATCAAGAATAAGAAGAATCAACAGAAGCCTTCGAAGAAGAAGAGCAACAAGAAGAAACAACAGCAATCGGATGATGAAGATGCGCAAGATGAAGTGTCCAGCATAACGTCCGGTGTTAAAAAACTCGATGTAAAGTCCAAAAATAAAAACAAAAATAACGCTGGCAAGAAAAGTTACGACTCTGACGAAGAAAACTCGGCTGGTTCCGACGCTGAACATGCATCAAAGTCTACGAAAAAAAATAAGAAAAAGTCAGCGACTGTGCCAAAAAAGTCTGCTTTTGAGCTGCTGATGGAAGACGACGACGATGATGATAATGACGATGCTGCAGAAGCATCAGCCAAGAGTGAGCCCGAAGACGACGAGCATGATGTCGAGGAGACAACTTTAAAGCAGGCCAAAAAGAAAGAAGATAAAAACGCCAAGAAAGGAAAAAAAGCTAAGCGTAAAGGCAAAGATGCTGACGACGAAGATTTAGACAAAGTGTTGGCCGAGTTACAGGCCGAATATGATGGAGCTAAAACAGCAGCTCTTGCAGTAGCACCGGAAGATTTGGCAGATGAGCTTGAGCAAAGTAACAAAAATAAAAAGAAAAAGGCTAAGAAACAAACTGTCGACGTGGATGATGAAGAGGATGAAGCCGCTGAAAATGCGGGCGAAGAAGATGAAGGTGGCACTGTTAAGACTGCAGCACAAAAGAAAAAAGAGAAAAAAGAGCGACAAAAGCGAGAGGCTGCACAGGCTAAACAGCGCGCAGTACAGGAGCCAAAGCAAAAGCCAGACGAAGTAGAAGAAAAGCACGCAGATATCGAGTCCCACATCGCTAAAGAGTCTCCCATTGAAGTTGTGGCAGAATCCGCAGCAGTAGCGGAAATTATTGGTGCTGCCGGTGATGAAGCAGCTGCAGAGACAGAAACTTTAGAGGAAGAAGGCGCTGGCAAAGTAGGCAAAAAAGACAAGAAAAAGGGTAAAAAGGACAAAAAAGCTCAAGAGGAAGAAGATGCCAAGAAAGATACTAAAAAGAAGGGTGGCGTCTCTGCAACCATGGTAGCAGCTATGCAAGAACGTCTCAAGAAGATTAAGGAGGAGGAAGAACGTCAACGGCAGCTTGAGGAAGAGCGCATACGTAAGGAGGAGGAGCGCGAACGTCAGCGCCTAGAAGCAATACGTTTGGAGGCGGAGAAAAAAGAGAAACGTAAGCAAAAAGAAGCTGATCGCAAGGCACGTCTAAAAGCCGAAGGCAAGCTGCTCACCAAGAAGCAGAAGGAAGATCGCGCGCGTGCTCAAGCAATGCTGGAATCGCTGAAAGCTCAAGGTCTAGCAATACCAGATCCAAATGAGAAACGCGCAACGCGACCAGGTGAGCCTTTCTGAAGGAAAGTTCAAAGTTAATTTAAAATTTTTATAAATTTTTAGGCACACGCATACGTCCGAAAAAGAAGGGCCCAGGTAGCAAGGATGAAGCTTCCGAGGCAGATGCTAAGACAACCGAGGAAGCCACCGCTGCGTCTGTAGCAGCTGAGGAAGCAGCTGCAAAGGAGGCCATCAAAGAATCCTGGGATGCTAGTGATTCTGAAGGCGAAGCCAATGGCGAGGACGATACCTCACAGACCACCAGCACCAATAACGATGACAAGTCTGCTGGTGGTGACGGTACTGCAGCAGCCGCTAAGAAAAATCACGTTGATTCAGGCTCTGAAGAGGACTCTGACGATGAAGAAGACGACGATGATGATGATGACGATTCGGATTCTGGCTCTGACTCCGAATCAGCGCATTCAGGCAAGGAAGTAGCCATCAATCCAAACGATCCCGAAGAACGACGTCTGCGTGCTGAACGTCGCATCATCAAACGTAAGGCTGACGCTGAGAAAACGCGCACCACGGACGATTTACGTGCGGCAGTCGTCTGCGTTCTGGGGCACGTCGATACGGGAAAAACCAAAATACTCGATAAATTAAGACGTACGCATGTGCAGGATTCAGAAGCGGGTGGTATTACACAACAAATTGGTGCCACTAATGTGCCTATCGATGCCATCAAGGAGCAGGCGAAAATTGTTCGAAATTCTGCAGAGTTTGAACATCGCTTACCCGGTCTGCTTATCATTGATACGCCTGGGCACGAGTCTTTTAGCAATCTGCGAAATCGTGGCTCATCGCTCTGTGATATAGCCATTTTGGTTGTAGACATCATGCATGGCTTGGAACCGCAAACTATTGAATCTATAAATTTGCTCAAAAAGAAAAAATGTCCCTTTATTGTGGCATTAAACAAAATTGATCGTCTGTACGATTGGAAAGTGTTGGCACGTCGTGATATACGCGATGTTATCAAGGAACAAGAGCCCAATACACAGCTTGAGTTCAATCAACGCGCAAAGGATGTCATATTGCAATTTGCAGAGCAGGTAAAATGAGGTTAATATTTACTTTAGAAGCTTTTAAATTTAACTTTTATATTCTATAGGGCTTTAATGCGGCGCTATTCTACGAGAATCCTGATCCTAAGACTTATCTCTCACTAGTGCCCACTAGTGCCATTACTGGTGAAGGCATGGGTAACCTGCTATTCCTCATCGTTGAATTTTGTCAGAAAATGTTGGCCAAGCGTCTTATGTTCTCTGAAGAACTGCAAGCTACAGTGCTCGAAGTGAAGGCTATACCCGGCTTAGGTACTACTATCGATGCCATTCTCATTAACGGTAGACTGCGTGAAGGTCAGACCATGATACTGGCTGGCACAGATGGACCCATTGTTACACAAATACGTTCATTGCTCATGCCGCAACCTATGAAGGAATTGCGTGTCAAGAATGCATACGTGGAGTACAAGGAAGTCAAAGCCGCACAGGGTGTTAAGATAGCAGCTAAAGATTTGGAAAAGGCCATAGCGGGTATAAATTTGTTGATAGCCAACAAGCCGGATGAAGTGGAAATCTGCAAGTGAGTGGAGTGAAAATTTTGCGAGCACTAGTTTTAAATAATAATAAATTTCATGTTTGCAGAGAGGAAGTTGCACGCGATTTAAAGAGCGCGCTTAGTCATATCAAACTGGCTCCATCCGGTGTATATGTTCAAGCCTCAACTTTGGGCTCGCTGGAAGCCCTACTCGAATACTTGCGCACTTCCAAAATCCCGGTAAGTTTCTTTGCTTACTTCCTTAAATGATGAAATTAACACATGCCTAATAGTATGCAATGTTTTTGTTAACATTTGTTCTGTTAAACTCTGTAACAGATGTTAAAATTCTGTTTTGATTACATTTAATCAAGAGCATAAAAGCATTAAGCATGCTTTTAACGTGGAAGGGTGTGGGAATATTTTTGATATTTCGAACAATTTGGACGTTTATTGTTAAAACGTACATGTAAGAGAATGTACCGAAGTGATTTGTTAATTTTGGATCAATATTAAGCCGATTTCGGCGCAATTTCTTGACGATGTGGTGGTGACATATCTTCGAGGAAGTTCCTTTGACAGACCACAAAGTCTGTCGCGACTCTAACGCGACTTGAATAACAAATTTCGATGATAAAAATCAAGCTTGATATTAATTTCAACCAAGTCCGAAGACAATTTTAAAAATAAAAAAAAATGTTTTTATTCAAAATTTTATTTGCGAAATATTAATGTTGGAGCTTCTTAAGTTTCTAAAAGCAATTTCACAAAATTTTAGCCTACCTTTCTATGGTCCAAGACATCGTTCATAATGAAATCTTATTGATTCTGCTTGGCCGAAATAAGCAGAAGGCTTTCCATGTAGAAAAGTTGGAATTCGACATATCCAAAACAATATCATAAACATATTTAGATATTTGTGGTTATTAATTTCTGACAATGGTCACAAGATTACAATTATCTTTATTTGTTTTTATTTATTTATTTAGGTAAGCAGTTTATACTTTAGAACTGAAACTTATTATTAAGAGGAAATTAATTTGTTATATTTAAGCAAAGTTGATTTTATACAAATACTATAGCTTAATTGCAAGGCGAGAATATTGATGGGGAGGAAGTAGTGATGGAACGAAGAAAGATATTTCGAAAATGATCCGTCTTGATTCGTTGAAATCGTCGTGATTCCGTCTTGAATAAGTTGAAAATTAGTGATTCCGTCTAGAAGTTAACGAATAAATTTTACACTGGCGACTTCCTTGCATTTTTCAAGAGTTTGCATGTTAATCATCATTAACCAATCAGCATTAGGAGGTAAATTGTCAGAACCAAAGAGGCCGCTTAAAGCAAAATGAAAGAATCGTCGCCGTATGTCTTAAAAAAGAAGGGGGACTAATAAAGAGGGGACCAGACCAAGCTGGCATATTGAAGGGTCTTACAAAAATGAGGAAGAGAGATTTCATGACGTATAAGTTCAGAAATTCTAAGGACCAATGTTTCACAAAACCCAGTGTAGAGTTGTTATTATTCTTTAGTCTCAACCTTATAGATGGTTGGAATTTTTCACATTTTATACACATTTATTTTGTACATTTTATTTTGCTTAAAAGATACACCATTTTATGATCATTTTCGTATAGCTTTTCCATAAAAATCTTATTTTTTTTTTATATAATTAAAAAAAAGATATTTTATTAATTTTGAGTTTGGTCTATTTCGTTAGTGTGCGATATATATAACAAAATTCTCTGCCATAAAGCATCGCCACTATAAACAAGTGTTCAAAATCTATTCCGCTTCATTGATAAACAAATGTATTTAATTTCTTTAAATCGCTTTAATAATAGCTGCGATTAAAATGTTCTCACCTTAATTCATAAAATTTCAAAATGTGTTGTTTTTATTTTTGAATTATGTCTGCTTGTTTGTCTTAACTTATTTATAACTAGAATGCTTTCAGCGTACATTGAAAACTTTAAAAATAAAACCTAATCTATACTCGGTGGTGTGGGCAACAACACGGCTCATTTCAAAAAATTTTAGATATCGTTTTAATGTGGATAAAAAATCCGAATCGTTTTTTTTTTTAAAGAAATTAACCGGATCTTTATGTATTCCGAAAAGAGCATTCTCGTTCCTGAAAGAAACGAGCAACAATATTTTTTGATATGAAAAAATGTATTGCTTATTGTGTCCCACACGAACGATAGTGCTCATTTCGGAATACATAAAAATGCGGTTGAGCTCTTAAGTAGAAGTTCGCCATAACGTCATAACTTTTTATTGACATTAGTTCAATCATTCTTTACTGCTGAACATTATCCTTACTTAACACTGTCTGAAATTTAAAACTGTCTTCACTATCAAAATCGGTTTTAGCCTCGTCACCAAGTGTAGTCAGGTTGTCCAACAATTGGTTCCTCCAACAGCGATGTGGGTGTGCTCTTCTGCTTTGACCACCATCGTGTACTGAATTGAATACTTTTTACTGGGTCATCGTTTTTGGAGCCAGTGGGGCCGCTCGATTTTAATGCGCTAAAATATGTTGATTTGGCGTACAGGTCATACAGCTCGTAGTTGCAGCTAATTTGATACTCGCAATTGTCGCAGATTGGATCGAAGATTTTACGAATGATCTTTATCTCCAAGGCTACCAAATATATTTTCATTAAAACTGCTCAACGATCAGGTTTGTGGTGCTTACAATAAGACGGGTATGAAATTGACTTATAGAGCGTCACTTTTGTTCATCGAGAGACGGCTCCTCTTCCAATTGCGTACCCAGTCCAAAGTAACACGTGTTGCCAAGAGTTAACCTTTGTGCTGACATGGTTGGAGGAGTTTATGCTGGATTCTAAGAATACGAAGTCCTTAACAAACTTTAAGGAGGTGCTATCAACAGTGTCGTGGTTTCCAAAAAGCTGAAACTGTTTGTTGCCAGAAGGTATTTGTTCTTATCTGCTTTCATTGCAGGACCCATTCGAGTCGACTCTTTCACTAATCTGGAAAATGCTGCGCTGACTTCGCGAGTATTATATCGATATCATCCGCATACACCAGCAACATAACGCTCTTGTAAAATATCGTGCCACTATGATCACATATCAGCAATGCGGATAATCTTCTATATTATTCGGTTGATAATGTCATATGATGAGAGAACATCTTGCTGTAGTCTCGTTTGGTATCGAAAAGAAGGGAGAGGTCCTTCTTGATTTTAAATTTGCTCAGTGGCATTCTGTAAGGACGGATGAGATTTACAGGGATACCAAATTCAGACATGGTGGAGTATAAGTGATTCCTTATTAGGAGGAGTATTTATTGGAGGAGTTAGTATTTATTGGAAGAAGTATTTATTGGAAGGATTTTATGAGGAAAGTTTTTGTAAAATATGTTAACCCTCTAGAGCCCACCCCTAAAAGTGTGCAATGAAAATTTTATTACATGATGCATACTGATTGTAGCTTCAGTAAAAAATACTTTTTTCTCAATATTTTATACTTAATTTTAAATACTTAATACTTAATACTTAATACTTAATACTTAATACTGAATACTTAATACTTAATACTTAATACTTAATACTTAATACTTAATACTTAATACTTAATACTTAATACTTAATACTTAATACTTAATACTCAATACTTAATACTTAATACTTAATACTTAATACTTAATACTTAATACTTAATACTTAATACTTAATACTTAATACTTAATACTTAATACTTAATACTTAATACTTAATACTTAATACTGAATACTTAATACTTAATACTTAATACTTAATACTTAATACTTAATACTTAATACTTAGTACTTAATACTCAATACTTAATACTTAATACTTAATACTTAATACTTAAAGCGTAAGTAATTAAAAATTAACTCTTCTTCTCTAAGGAGAAGTTAAATGTAGACAAATCTTGACCAAAGTAATTCAAAGTGAAATTTTACAAAAATACTTAAATACTCTACGACTACTTCTAAGCGTCTTTTTAAATTTTGTTTAAAAAGGGTTTAAAAACTCAAAAAACATTACGCTAGATGGTTCAAATATTTAATAAAAATATTCCTCTTAATATTTTCTATAAATCTGTAAACATGACAACTAAAGGCATTTTTATAGAAGTTTTCTTGCTCTTTAATTTAGTAAATTGCTAAAGTTAGCGTGAACTAAAAACTTTATTAAATAACTCAAATGTTGTCTTAATTTCAGAAGTTTTCTTGCTCTTTAATTTAGTAAATTGCTTAAGTTAGCGTGAACTAAAAACTCTATTAAATACTACTCAAATGTTGTCTTAATTCGGCGCTACACGTGTATTTTTTATTTTTTTTTTAACCTACCGCCTTTTCTGATCGAGTAATATTTCCCTACAATGAGAGCGTATTTTCGTACACCATCCATATTCACTTTGTCGTGTTAAAGAAAATAAGAAAATCGCAAAAAAATATTCTTAAAAAATAGCACATATTTTCGAGCATAAACCCAAAAATACTTGGCTAGAACTCCAACTTCTCAATAACATTGTAAGGTAGGTTAAAATTCTGCGAACAAAACTCTTCATGCCGATCCTGTCAAAAAGAGGTGGAGTAGTCTTGATGCTGACACTGGCTGTGCATCAGACGAAGAACTTGCAACGCACACGCACAAGATGAATCATTCTTCGCTATTACAACAATCACAACAACAATTACAAAAATAGATTTAATGTTTACGCAAAATTTTACGTGGCAAAAACTTTCTCAACAGTTTAAAAAATAAAAAAAAAAAACCGCCGAAGAAATATAAAAATAACGTTGCTCAGATTTTGTTTTAATATTCTTAAAATTTACAATGTTGTCGTGTAGACAAAAACAAAACAAAAAAAAAAAGGCATTAAAACCACGCGAACGAGTCCAATTCAAATAATCGCTCGCTTCACCAACACTAAGCGAAAAAAGTTTCTTCCCCTTACTTTAAAGCATGCTTTTAGGCTGTTGCCAAATTAATAAATGAATGCGGCGCAATACTTTTCGCATCTTCTGTAACTGCCCGTCATCAATGCAATTCATGTCATATGAGAAAAAAAAAAAAAAAACAAAAAAAAAATGCAAAAATACTATTTAGCGCAACGATAAGTTAAGCAAAAATTGAAACCTGCGACATGTTGGCGTTGCTGTAAATGATGGCCCATCGCCGTCTTACTTTGCCGCCACAACTATTTGTGAATCGTGCTTGCAAGGGAAATATTGCACACAGATCAATGATCGAAAATATGAAAACATTTTTATTTTTAAATCATAAAGCGAAGAGGGAGCAACGTTGTTTGGTTGCTCCTTACAAAAAAAGCAAAAAGAAAAAAGAAAAGTGAAACCTAGCATAACTCAAAAACTTATGCAGACATTTGGCTTGTGCAAATATGCAACTATTAATAGCAACTATTAATAGCAACTGTTAATAGCAACTATTAATAGAGTGCTGGAGCAAAAAGAGTTATTTAACACGCATCAAACTCAACTATTCCATTGAAGTCTTCTGTCTCCCTTATGCTATCATTTAAAGAAAGTTAAGTTGGAGTTGCTATCTATTAGCAACTATATCTGTGTGATTTAATTTTGCAATTTAAATTTATTTATCCAATATCTCTATTTATACAATGTTTGTATGCAAATAAAATTAAAAAAAGTTATCAAGGATATTACTTCAAATGTTACTTATATCTAGATAGATTAATATAACAATTTACAAAACAGTAATTACTTCTTAAAGGCAAAAACCGTTGGATATAACCTTGGGATAAAAACCTTTATGTGAGTAGGGAAACAAAAAAAAAGTCGAACGATTTCTGAAAAAGTAATTGCAAATAGAAAACAAATTTGAGCTTTAGGCCAAGTATGTTGACAACATCAACACAATGACTAACACAACAACAACAGCAACGGCTCTGTATAGACCAAACCACACAGCAGACTAGACAGACTGTTTCGTTGGCAGCTACACAAACTCATCAGCAGTCTTGCATTTTCACTTTGATCCACTCAAGCTACTAAGGTCTACTTATATTGCCAATATGCGGACAAAGTTACCCGGAAGTTTATTTTAACAGAGAGAACGCTTTTACCTTAGTAAATAAGTTCTTATATTCTTGACTCTGTGTCAAGGTTAACCTTGATCGTGTCATACTTTTAGGAATTGTTGCTGTTGGTGGTTGTTGCCTTCACTGTCTTCATATTGTCTTGTTGTCAACATACTTGGCCTAAAGCTCAAATTTGTTTTCAATATAAATAATGAAAGGTCATATTAAAATTTAAGTAATTGCATAAAGTTAGATTATTTCATTAATAATATATTTCATTAATAATATATATCATTAATATAGAATTAATATAGGATGTCACTGTCAAATTTTTTACTTTTATTTTTAATAAACAAATAAAACGCAAATTTTAACTCTTATTTTTGACTCAAAAATAAATATAAAATTTTAACTTATATTTTTGACCGGAAAAATAAAAGTCAAATTTTAACTTTTACTTTTGACCGAAAAAACAAAAGTCAAATTTAACTGTTATTTTTGACCGATTATATAAAAGTCAAATATCGAGTGTTATTTTTTACCCAAAAAATAAAAGTCAAACTGTAACTTTCATTTTTGACCAAAACAATTGGTCAAAAAATAACTGTTATATATTGACTTTTTTGAAAAAAGTCATAACAGTTACGGTCCCTGCTTATGACAATTTGAATAACAAATTTTTGTTTTGGAAGTTGAGACAAGAGCGTTGTTTAACATAGGCCATAAAGGCTGAATTACAATATGTACTGCGTTAGGTCGGTCGGCCTTTGACAGCTAGACTAGAAACAATGGGTTCTTATGAGCCAACACAAAATATGACTTCATGCATTGCGTCGACCTCATCCCGTAAAAATGAATTTGAGGGGGTGACGTACGATCAACGCTATGAGTACAGACATGTTCTACTAGCTCGTGCTTTTGACATTCCATATTAACGCAGGGTTGCATTTTCGCTGAGAAATGCTAATATGTGGGTTTTCTTGGATTCTGATGGAAAACTAAGATTTTCATAGGATTATCGTGGGAATTTATAATTGATGTGAGTTTTTTAAGTTTTATGCTGTTAATAATGATTTCAATGAATTCATTGATTATTATTATTATTATTATTATTATTATTATTATTATTATTATTATTATTATTATTATTATTATTATTATTATTATTATTATCATTATTATTATTATTATTATTATTATTATTATTATTATTATTATTATTATTATTATTATTATTATTATTATTATTATTATTATTATTATTATAATTATTATTATTATTATTATTATTATTATTATTATATTTATAATTATTATTATTATCATTATTATTATTATTGTTATTATTATTATTATTATTATTATTATTATTATTATTATTTTTACTATCGTTATTATTATTTTTATTATCGTTATTATTATTATTATAATTATTATTATCGTTATAATTATTATTATTATTATTATGATTATTATTATTATTATTATTATTATTATTATTATTATTATTATTATTATTATTATTATTATTACTATTATTATTATTAGTATTATAAGTATTATTATTTTTTTTATTATTATTATTATTATTATTATTATTATTATTATTATTACTATTATTTTTATTATAATAATTATTATTATTATTATTATTATTATCATTATTATTATTATTATTATTATTATTATTATTATTATTATTATTATTATTATTATTGTAACTATTATTATTATTATTTTTATTATCGTTATTATTATTATTATTTTTATTATTATTATTATTATTATTATTATTATTATTATATTTATTATTATTATTATTATTATTATTATTATTATTATTATTATTATTATTATTATTATTATTATTATTATTATTATTATTATTATTATTATTATTATTATTATTATTATTATTATTATTATTATTATTATTATTATTATCATTATTATTATTATTATTATTATTATAATATAATTTAATAATATTATTAAATTTAATATTATTACAGTATAATTTAAATATATATCCTATTAAAATTAATGAATATTTTACATATAATCTATATTAGTATAAGTAGTTTTCTGTTTGTTTCACTGGAGTACAAATCTAAACGGCTCAACGGAGGTCACTTAAATTTGAAATGAAATTAAATTAAAAAAAATTATGTGCAGTGGAAACATTGACCTGACAATTGATACCAAGCTGAGAAAAAAACCCGATTTTACATTTGATTGTTTGAAAATATTTTTTAATCGGACCTTTAATATTGAACATTGGCACGACTACGATTTCCGGGGCGCCGCGATTTTTTTTGGTCAGAACAGCAAAAAAATATGATTTGCCGAACAAAAAATCGATAACTCAACTAGTTATCGAGTTATCGATTAAAACAATTTTTTTTTGCTAAAATGTCTCTTCAAAAAAATATCCTATCTGCGCCGTTATCCAATGGATCGAAAAGATTGACACGTCATTTTATAAGCAATTTTATATTATGTTTACTTTTTACTTCCAACAAAACCACTATTTTCTCAAAAATTTGCATTAAGGTGCTAAAAATATATTTCATTTTAAAAGCCCTAAAAATTTCTTTCGAGGTATTTTGAGGTATTGTGGTATTTTGTAATAATTTGAGGTATTTTGTGGTATTTTGAGGTATTTTTTTCCCACGCGTGGTTAATATCTCACATGTGGTATTTTTTCCCACGCGAGAGATTTTTACCACAAAATACCATGGGAATTCCCACATCCAACAATCGTTGAAAAATACCATTAGTACTATTTATCGTGCTTTTCTGGCAACATAGATTAAGAGTTGCATTATTTGGGGAAAAGATATGTTTCGTGGGATTTCTTGTATGGCTGCTTTTATTGGCAACTCCAAATTGATATGAGCACGATCTGTCAGCGCAACATTATGTTTTGCAAAGTTGCAGGTCGTCCGTTTTGACAACTTGTATCGTAAAGTTCTTACAACGTAGACTGTCTTTTTCGTAGGCTGTCTCTATATGTTTGCGGAATAATAGCTTTAGGTCAACTATGACACCGAGATACTTTATTTCGGTTTGAGTATTTATAAAACTGTTATTAAAAATTAGTTGGCGAATTGGTAATCTTTTTGGTGATTTATTTTGATTTATTTGTATCTTCTATTTTGTAAAATATATTCTGCAGGATTGTAGACTTTTTCCATTTTCTTCAAAAGTGCACTTGTAGCTTATTTGATGTGATCAAAGCTGTATCGTCAGCATAGTGGGCTACATCCATCCACTTATGGGCTTTGAAATCTGCAGTATATAGAAAGTTGTTTACCGATACCGAAAACGTTCTGGTATGTAGAAAATCCGATACGAGCTTGCACAGGTGTTTGGTAAATTCATGGAAGCCAGGTTGAAAAGAATAAGACCGTTATGCCAGACCGTATCAAATGCATTTTATATGTCCAGAAGCATATAACCTGTTGACTTTTTGTTCCGTTTATTTGTAAGTATTATGTTTTTGATTCTGTTAATTTGGTGCATTTTGCTATGGTCTTTTTTGAAACAAAATTGTTCCGTTAATACTGATCCACAAATTCGTTGATTCTGTGATGGATAAGTTTTTTGAGGACCTTTCATAAATTATTGCAGAGGCGTATTGGTCTATAGCTATTAGGGTTAGTCTTAGGTTTGTTAGGTTTATGGATAGCAACAACTTTGGCTTTTTTGAAGGCGTTCAAAAAATGATTTTGTAAAAAAAAATTCCTTACCTTCAAAAAACAACTAAAAATTAAAAAATTTGAGAACTTTGATAACTAAACAAAACTTAAATTGAATTATTCTATGATTTGTGTATTTATTCTTAAATTTGTATTCAATGTAAAAATTGTAAATTTATATTTGTTTATATATGTTTATAAGCTTTTTTAATATATTTTGTAAATATGCAATTTTTCAACTAGTTCAGCTATTGTTTGGGTTGTATTATGATTATTCAAAATATTAAATAATTTGACAAATTTTCAATAAGAAATAACTAATTCCGCATCATTAAAACCACCGACATAAAAGCCATACAAAGTATGCAACATAAAAAATACGAGCTGAAAAGTAAAAACTATGCCCAAAAATATGCACCAAAAAATTGCTAAAAGTATGTGCAAATTGATTCGAAACAGTTTAGGTTCGCTTAGTTGTTATTTAATTAAAAGAAAACGATTAGGTATTTTGACATAATTTTTTTTTTTTTTTATTTATAAGAGTCGAATAAATATTTTTCTAGAACAAGGACAACCTCTTTTTCATATCGTTATGATGTAATGTCACGATAAAGCTGCAATTAAAAAAAGTACGCGTGAGAAAAATTTTATGTGGGAGGTGGGCGTGACCGAAAATAGTTTTTTCAATTTTGAGCAAAAATATATATCTCCGTACCGAGTTATTTTGAAATCGGGCCAATATGAAAGAAAATACGACGTTTCAAATTTTCTTATAGTATGGAAGGTGGGCGTCGTTGTGGACGGTCTTAAATTTTTTTTTTTGCTTTATGTTTTTATATTTTAAAATCTAACTTCCATGCAAAATTTTATGACTCTACGACTATTATTTCTATTTATTGATATCTTTTGTATGGGGCTAAACCACTGTGCCCCGTAGATCTGAATAACTTCAAATTGTTATTAGAAGAAACTAGACAGTTGTATTTAACTTTCTATGGCTGGTATTAAGTTTATCTGGCCGAGCAGTGCTCATAAAGTTCTTACGCAGGGATGTGAAGTTATTTCAGCATTTTCCTTATCAATCGAAACTTTGTCTGAAGAGGCATTGGAAGAAAGGTACAAAGAATTTAGAAAAAATCGTCTTAACCATATCCGTAAATGCTCGAGGATTAAGTGTAATTCAGACTTAATGAAAATGGTTTTGTTGACATCTGAGCCTCTTCTAGCAACCAAAAGACTTAATGTTCGAATTGCTTCCTTACGCAGCCTATTCGCCAGATTTAGCCTCCTCGGATTATTTTGTTTCAAAGCTTCAAAAAAATGGCTCGGTGGTAAAAAATATGCCAACAATGAAGAGGTGGAGTCTACGTTTAATGGCTATTTAGAGGAGCTCGATGGTTCTCACTATAAACGCGATATGGAAGCTATTGAATATCGCTGGGTAAAAAGTATCGAGCTAAAAGGAGACAATGCAGAGAAATAAAGATATTTTTTGCAAAAGTTTTTGTGTTTTCTTTGTTGTGTCGGGTACTTATGGGACTACCCTCGTAGTACTGAATCAAAAGTAGCAAGATATTAAACCGTAATGAATTTACGCACAAAAAAAAATACGAGTCACAAACATTTACAATGCATTATTTCAGGTAATAAAACACTGATTTGAAATTTACTACTGGCAACAAATTCTACAAAATTGAAAAAAAAGCTTTCTGTGGCTGAGCACAAACGTTTAAGTCGCTCTCATATGAATGGGCAAAGCTTTCACTGCATACTTTATGAATGAATTTAAGTTTAGTCATTGCTGGGCATGAGTTGTTTATTACGAATGAAATGCTAAACACCCAGTCACCTCCCTTCACCCACCCTCTATTCAAACTTCGAACATAAAAGCAAGTGTTTGTGTAGCAATTTTTTATTTTTATTTTATTTACAAAAAACTGTTTAAAAGTTGCTATTGTTTTTGTTGTTTTATATATTTGTGTGCACTTTTTTTTCTTGCTTTATATAAATGTGGTTGACGGATGTCACCAAGGCAAAAAAAAAAAAAAAAATAAAAAAAAAAATAATGATAAAAGTACAACAAAAACCATTAAAACTACTGCTTAAGCAAACAAAAAAATGAACTAGTTTGTGCTTTTAAATGCTTTTGAACTTTAACAGCGTAAAAATGGAAAAAAACCAGAAAATTCTAAAAATTTAAAAAAAAAAAAATAGTAATAAATAGGAAAACTTAAGAATATGCCAAGAAAGCAATAAAAACAACAAAAATAGGCACAGACCAGCAACAACAGAAACGACAAAAAATAAAAAAAAAAACAACGGCAACAGTTCACAGCGTAAAAGCTGTGAAGTGTAAAGAAGCGGAAGTGCGACCGGAAGTGGAAAAATAAACTAATTTAAAAATAATAAAATTGCTATCTGCAGCATGTTGTTGTTTTTGTTGTTGATGTTGTATTTGTATAGTATTTATTTGCTTGCTGCTTTGTTTTCATGTTTATTTTTTATTTTTTTTTTGTTTTTTTAATAAAGAAGATTCTTTAACGCATAAGTTTTCTTGCTGTGTTTACAAAATGAGCCAGTTTTTTTTGTTGAACCATTTTCGTTTTTATTAATTTTATTTGAGCACAAAAAGCTATTTTAATGCTATTCCATTTTCACAAGATGAGCCTCTTGTCAGTATTTTTTTATTGAGATCACGTCAAATGAGGTAGAATAACTTACCAAACTTAACTTACAAAGTGTCACAAAAGGTCCATAATACCCCCTAAAATAACATATATTTTGTTGAGTAAAAATTACGAAAACAATAAAACTAAAATATTTACATATCTCTGTAGTGATAATTTCACCTTTTGAGGCATTTCGGGACACTTTAAAAAATTTGATTTTTTTATTGAAATGTTCTCTAATGTAAAGGTCTTAATACGACGGCTGTCTTTTAAGTCTGGCGTCTCGGCAACACTTAGCATTGCCAGATGAATTTTGACAGTTCCATTCAAAAATGTGACATTTTCTAGCATAAACGTATTCACAACTTTTTGGTGTATGTGCGCTTATTGTGTTTTTTTTACTGTAGTTTCAAAATTGTATTTTAGCAAAAAAATGGAATAAACATGTCAACATTTTCCAGAGATGTTTTTTTTTAAAGAGTTTAGGATTTTGGTGATTGGAGTTTTTTAGAAGTAGTGACTTCTATATCCGTACGGTTTCTGATGGACGTTACAAGATTACAACAAAGTTTATATGGGTCAATTGCAAAAAAAAAAACGTACACAAAGAGGTTTTCATGTTTTGCTTTTAAAGTTTTTTTAATTTTCCCGTTAGAGTAGTCAAATTAAGTGAAAATCAAGGGGGAATTCGAAGTTCTTTTTAGGCCCTGCAAAAAATAATTTTTTCTATGGTTTTTATACGATTATCACACAGCAGATATACGGGAAAAATCACTAAAAATTTGCAAAAGGTTGTAAATTAAAGCTTACTGTGATGCTTGTTAAGTTATTTAATAAGTTAAATCATCTTTTGCAGAAATCGCCATTTCAGTTACAGAAATTATAATATTTTACCAAAAATACCAAAAATTGTAAAATATGTAATTTTAACGGGAAAAAATTAAAATTTTTCTCCAAAAAGACATCAACTTAGAGGTTATTTTCAAAGTAGTAGACTTGCAGCAATAAATATGAAAAAACTGTTAAACAATAAGAAGCTTCAGAAAAAAAACAGCGTGACGTTCAATACATTTTGTGACGTTCAATACATTTTGATCCGCTTAATCAAATAATGTAAATAAAATTGGGAGTTTAACAAAAAACAGCTTTATTCTTTTATAAAAAAAAACAAAAAGTAAATATGAAGTATTTATTTCAACTATACATAAAATTTTCATCCAATTTTTTTTTCTTTATTTTTTTACAAAAAATTAAAAAAATCAATAGCTAGCTAAATTTGTATTGAAACTTTATTAAGACTTCACGTTTTACAATATAACTTCTGAACCCTTTAAAACCACATCTTCATTTTATATCATTGGAAAGGTATAACCTAACGTTAAAACGTAAAAAAATGAAAATTATAAAAATGAAAAAAAAAAATTATAGCACGTGTTGCAGGCATGGTATTAAACTCAAACAAATTAAGAATGAGTCAACTTATTGCAATATTTTCAAAAATTATGTACTTTTACTCAAAATAGATGAAATAACTTTTCCAATGATACTATATTACCGGTAATCGGTCTTAAGTTGATTGAGCTACGTTGTCTCAATTTTAAAAAAATTTATACCTTCGAATTTGGGTTTCAAATCAATAAATCAATACAAGAAAAATATTTGAGAAATTGGAGATTTTTAAATTGGAGCTGATCAGCGCAACTGATCACTTCAATGTGAAATGGGCGATATCAGTTAGTAAAAACAAAAATCGGGCCAAAGTCAAACATAGGTACCATTCTTTTTGCTTTAGTTTATATTCTTCATTTCGTTCCTTAAAAAAAAAATAAATAATTAACTGGCCATTTCAGCCCTTGAAAGGACTTTGACCTAGCTTCTTATGATCAACTGTGTTGTGCGTGTTATTAAGTTTGTACACAATTGACCGAGAACCGGACCTACATGCTTAACGCCGACTCCGAATGGCGATGAACGGAATGTTTTCGTTCTCAAGAAGCTTTACATGGCATTTTGATTACTTTCTGAGGTTTGCCATTGTCTGCAAAGAGGTGGCGGCCGTACAGAAAAAAGTTATGTCAGCAGGCGTTAATTTTGCTATTTTACTCTTAAATATACAAAAATGAAATACAAAATGAATACTTCAGCCGGTGGTGTGACATATCTTAAAAGTGACAGCCACTTTTTAGTTTTTTTTTTTTCTTAGGAATCTTATTTTGCAAATATACTGAAACAAGGAAATTAATCAAAACCCATGAAACAATGATTTTTAGCTTGCATTTTTTTGTTTATTTTTGATTTAATAAGACTCCGCGTGACGTTTAATACATTTTTACACATACTTATCACGATGAACTGAGAAAACACAAAAAAATTTACTTTAATATTATTTAATCGTCTTAATTTTTAGAATTTCATGAGAACTAATCTCTGCACTTCCTTAATATAACTTACTTGTCATCTATACCTCTCCTTAATTAAAACTAACGGAGTGTAAAAAAAAAGTGACGTTCAATACAATGCTTGGGGACTAAATGTAAATCAAAAATCGAATTCGCGATGACAATGTTTTGAGAATAACAACAAAATAAAACATAAGAAATAAATGCTATCATTACAAAACCGTTATTATTTGTTATATTTTTGCATTGTTTTCAACTTTTTTTCACGTTTTTCATCTTTTGATTGAAAAGTTACACTTTTTAGTGTAACTGGGGACATATGTTTTTGTATTAAGTGAGTACGAAAGAGCAATATAATATTCTTCAAAACAAATATGCAAACAATTTTAGGATTCTGAAAAATATGTTTTGTCAATAAATATTCTTCAGTGATCACTTTCTCATTTTTTATTTGTTTTTTTCTTTTTGTATAATAATATAATTCGTTCTTCGGTCGTACAATAAAATTGTGGAATAATCTCCCTGCGAGCGTGTTCCCCGGCAATTTTGAGCTATGTAAATTTAAAACTAATCTTCACCGACACTACTCTATCTTTCCACCCTCCAACTAACTATCACCCTTCTTCCGAATCCACACTATGCTTTTGCATTTATAGGGGGCATCCCCTGAGCGCTGGTTTAGTCTAAAAAAAAAAAAATACAAACCTTTATTCTCCCTAACAGAGTTATTCTGATGATATCACCTATGGGGCATTTCGGAACACCTTTAAAAAAAGTATGATTTATATAAGTGTGGGTACTCCGATGATCGGAATTGACACCGGTATAATAACTGTGTGCTTAATTTTCTTATATCTAAGCTTCATCACTCTACATATTAGTGTTGGAGAACTATCGATAGTCGACACAATCGATTGTTTATTGCTTCACCATCGATAGTCTCGATAGGATCACAAAAACTATCGATACTTTCGAATAATATGTATTCATAAACAAAGGATAAGATTATTTTAAACATGTGCAACTTTTTTTATTCAACAACTAAAATGATTCTGAAGCAAAAACTATGTAATTGCAAACTGATAAAAATAATGATAAAAAGGTATATGCTATATAAGAAAAATAGACATTAAAATTAAATGACATGAACATAAAAATAAACAGGAACATAAACATAAACATAAACATGAACATGAACATAAACATAAACATAAACATAAACATGAACATGAACATGAACATGAACATAAAAATAAACATAAACATAAACATGAACATGAACATAAACATAAACATAAACATAAACATAAACATCAACATAAACATAAACATAAACATAAACATAAATATAAACATAAACATAAACATAAACATAAACATAAGCATAAACATAAACATAAACATAAACATAAATATAAACATAAACATAAACATAACCATAAACAGAAACACAAACACAAACATAAACATAAACATAAACATAACCATAGAAACAGAAACACAAACACAAACATTAACATTAACATAAACATAAACATAAACATAAACATAAACATAAACATGAACATGAACATGAACATGAACATGAACATGAACATGAACATGAACATGAACATGAACATGAACATGAACATGAACATGAACATGAACATGAACATGAACATGAACATGAACATGAACATGAACATGAACATGAACATGAACATGAACATGAACATGAACATGAACATGAACATGAACATGAACATGAACATGAACATGAACATGAACATGAACATGAACATGAACATGAACATGAACATGAACATGAACATGAGCATGAACATGAACATGAACATGAACATGAACATGAACATGAACATGAACATGAACATGAACATGAACATGAACATGAACATGAACATGAACATGAACATGAACATGAACATGAACATGAACATGAACATGAACATGAACATGAACATGAACATGAACATGAACATGAACATGAATATGAACATGAACATGAACATGAACATGAACATGAACATGAACATAAACATGAACATGAACATGAACATGAACATGAACATGAACATGAACATGAACATGAACATGAATGTAAACATAAACATAAACATAAACATAAACATAAACATAAACATAAACATCAACATCAACATCAACATCAACATCAACACCAAAATCAACATAAACATAAACATAAACATAAACATAAACATAAACATAAACATAAACATAAACATAAACATAAACATAAACATAAACATAAACATAAACATAAACAGAAACATAAACGTAAACGTAAACGTAAACGTAAACGTAAACAGAAACAGAAACAGAAACAGAAACAGAAACATATACATAAACATAAACATAAACATAAACATAAACATAAAGTAAATACCCTTAGATTTGCCAACAAAAAGGGCGTGATTTGTTTATATATCCGTATAAGGTCGAACTTTTAGAAGAACCGTTGTGGACAGCAAATTAAATGAAAAAATGTATATTCATTGTCTTTAAATGTGTTGTGGTTGAATTATGAAAAAATGGGCCTTAAAAAATAACTAGGCTGGTAACTTTTTTTAAGGTTATTCACACGGTCCATCATTTATTCAACTACAGCAAATGAAATTAATGTAAAATGAAAAAAAAATCTTCACCAACAAAAACGTTAAATCGCCAACTATTGACAAGTTTCAGGCAATAAACAAAACAGTCAACGCCAACGCAAAATTCAATAACAACGACAACAACAACATCAACATCATTAACTAAGCTGCAGCTCGTTACACACGTGATCAGCAACATTGCCGTCACACACGGTGCGTTTTTTGCTTCATTAATTTTATTCTCATCGCAGTGATTTTTTCCGTGTGACTTTTTTCACTAAATATTTCAAAACAAGTGTTGCTCGAATCATTAAACCAGCGAGCAACAACAAAAGCATTAAAATCACAAGAAAAAAACAATCACACGGTGTTATATGTCGAGCACCTACACGCGCAAAGGTTTAAAATTAATACAAAAAAAGAAAAAAAAAAGAAATGATTAAAGCCAACACCAACAAATGCGAACAGTTACCCAAAAAGAAGCTTCTTGAAAAAAGCTTGCAGTTTGCTCGTTCGAAGGCACTCAGCAAAAAATTTTACGTAACAATGAATCAAGAGTTGATGGTATGCATGAATGGATGAATGAATGAATGTTTGATTGTGGTTTTGGTAAACATAAAAATAAATACATTCCATTAATATAAATGTAATACTTTCCACTTCATTCTCCTCGCTCTTCTCATCCTCCTCCTCATACTTTGTTTAATCAAGCCTAAGTATTGCCACAGGTATGAATTTTCTAAATTAAAAAAAAAAATTGAAAAAAAGTCAAATTTTCATATAACCAATAATCCATCTATCTATCTATCTATCTATCTATCTATCTATCAATCTATCTATCTAGCTATCTATCTATCTATCTATCTAACTACCTATCTAACTATCTATATATCTATCTATCTATCTATCTATCTATCTATCTATCTAACTATCTATCTAACTATCTATCTATCTATCTATATATCTATCTATATATCTATCTATCTATCTATCTATTTATCTATCTATCTAACTATCTATCTATCCATTTATAAAATCAGCTTTTATATTTGTTAAAAATTTTTTTGTTTATTTTTTTTATTCTGCTGCCTCTCCACTTTTTACAACTTTCATTAAAAAAAAGATCTTATTTTTTTTATGAATGAATTTGAATTTTTATTTATAAGCACCAACATCTAGCGTGGGCGGTTTAGATACTGTTGAATTTGGAATTTTTTTTGCTGCGCTGTGTCTAATGTCAAATGTGTGGATTTACAAATTTTTCTTTCTTATTTTGTGTATTATTTTTTTTTTTGTTTTTTTTATTGTGTTTTTTTTTTGTGTTGTTTTTTGTGTTGGAGAAAAAAATGCGTTTTTAGCTCGTTGTTTTACGATCAAAAGATACTCTCACAATATCTTTGCAATGCCCGTTTTTTGTTTTTTTTTTCGCTGTTTTTCAATTCACTTTATCTATGTGACAGTGATTAATTCTGGGATCTTTCTTTTAACATTTATATTGTAGAATTTTTTTTTGCTATTTTACCATTAAAAAAAAATTAAAAAAAAATTTGATTTTTGGCTTCGATTTCTTGATTATATTTATAATATCTACTTTTTTTTTGCTTTGAACCAAGAAACTCAGGTAATAAGCCTTTGGCTTTAATCGATGTTTATTGTATAGATTAAATCTTACTTTCAAAATCGTCCATATGATTCTGACAGTCCCAATCAACTTCCTAATGCTGATCGGTTGATGTTGATTAATAAGTAAACTTTTGAAAAATACAAGGAAGTCGCCGATGTAATATTTATTCATCAACTTTTTGTTTTAAGGGATTAGTACCAAACTTTTGGTAGAAAAAAACATATATTTTTAATATATTTTTTTTTAATCATATTTATTAAATATCAATTTTTAACTTTTTGTGACATATTTATAAATGTTTTAAGATAAGAAAAAAAATTTGTGTTTTTTTTATCACTTCTTCAGCCGGTAGAGGGCGATGAAATAAAGCACTAAAAAAAATGATTGTCCCGCTGCTGCAACTTAATGTCAGGAACGACTAATTTGAAAAAAAAAATCAAATTGGTTATTATTGGTGACAACCTCTTACGTGGAAACTAACCACATTTAGGGAAAAAAGTCAAAAATAAAAAAAAATATACAAATTTTAAAAAAAATTTTGAATGGGCAACATTTTTTTGGAAATTTTTGGATACACCCCTTTACATAGGGGGTTTTTTTTGCTTAAAAATTTGATTAAGAAATGATTTTGATTTTGATTTTGATTTTGATGTTTATTTTGATTTTGATTTTGGTTTTGCTTTTCATTTTGATTTTGATTTTGATTTTGATTTTGATTTTGATTTTAATTTTCATTTTGATTTCGATTTTGATTTTCAGTTTGATTTTGATTTTGATTTTTTTTTTTTTTTTTTTTTTTTGTTTGGATTCGCCCGAAGGTATGAAATCTTCTAAAGATACGTATGGCCCGTGTCCTACGTATGCCATGCGTATGCATGATTCACATTTTGATTTTTATTTTGACATCGATTTTGCCGGAAAATTTACTAAACTGACTAAAGTTACCGAGATGAGTAAATTTTCACTTTACAACTCCATGCAACGTTTTTGAATTTTTTTTGTGTTTTCAGTGGTTTAGGCAGTTGTCTCCGTGGTGCTTTAAATTTTTTTATTTATTTCCTATTTGAGGTAACAAAATAGTTCCATGCAACAAAATTGCATATTTGTTGCATAAACAGCTATATCCACGGTCAAATAACAAAATTTTTTTTATTTGTGTCACATTGTTAAGTACAAATCCTTTATTTTCGTTTCGTAAGACTTAATGCGGTGCATATATTCACCGAGCATTAATTCCATGCAACGGCGTTGCATGATTGTTTCATTTTCGATTTGAAGCAGTTGTCTAGGTGGCCTCATGATACACAATTTTTTTTTGTTGTCTAGTTAAAGCTAAAAACTAGCTTTTAACGACGTTTAATATTTTTTACCTTGATACACATACTCGGTGAGTTATAATTTCATGCAACAAATTCACAGTTGCGTTGCTTAAACAGCTCCCTCCCCGTATCGAAGACGTCATGTATTTATTTTTATATTTATTATGATGTCAAAGTAGTAACCATTTCTGTCGCGCAATAATTTTTCTCTTAGCTTCTGTACTCAGCGAGTTATAATTTCATGCAACATCGATGCATTTAAATAAAAGGACTTTTTCAACTTTTTTGGAAACCTGCGAGGTAACACATGTCAAAAAAAAAAAACTAATAATAAAAAATTGGTAGTGAAAAAAGATCAACTCAAAAAGTTAGCAAAACTCTCACTTTTCCCCAAACCTGCACTTGTGCTTCAGTGGGTCCATTACCAACTGACCAAATTTACCCAAGAACTTAAGAACGTCTTTCCTCGCTTTTCAATAAACCTTCACTTTTGCTTCAGTGTGTCCATTACTAACTGATCATATTAAGCTAAAAACTTAAGATTTGTGCGGAGTGTACACCTTGAAAGATACTCCCATGAATGACATCAGGTCTGAAAGCTCTGAAAGTTCTTTAATAATTTGAATTTTTCTTGCGGTATTATTTTCGGTGCCAACTCTGTTGTGTAATTGCTTTTTAAGATGCTACATAAAAACGAACACACACACACACGTCTCTACACTATGCTACAACCGGCACAATTTTTCAAGTCTTATATATTTCAGTGCAAATACATATCATGAATTATTTCGGCCTCTGGCCAACTGGTAAACTGGTCAAATGTTGATGAGAGCCACTTGAGCATGTTAATCATAATAAAGACATAACTGGCACTGTTACTTGTAGCTACAGTCACTCTGCTGTTGTAGTAGCACTGGAACAGCTACTCGGAGACGCAGTAGCTGTGCATCAGCAAAATGGTGCTGCTTAATATCGTGTAATTATTTATGTAAAATAGCCACATTTGCATGTGAAGCCAAAGACCCGCTTGTTACTCAGATTATAGGGAGGTTACAAAAATAATTACAGACCATAACTCAAGTAAATTGCGGAGCCTCAAAGCCACAGAGCCAGCCAATATTAAATAGGCAGCAAAATATCTGTAAATCTCTGTTTGACGAAAGTTTACTACAAATACAGAGTAAGCAGAAGCTGCTTGTATGTCGTCGTTGTCATCGTCGTAACAGCGTATGTAATAATATGTTTGTTTGTATGTATTCGGCATGAATGAAGGATTGAATGAATGAATGAATGGCCTTCATTCATAAAGCCTTTCGAGTAAGACCCATGCGACAAAGCGTCGCGACGTATTCTAAGCAAATATTTAATTATTCGATTACATTAAGTAATCGAATTGATCGTGCGCCAATTTTACATAAGACTCTGGCAACGCTACAAATTCAAATAAATCATTTCAGAATGCTTCAGAAATCTAAATAAAGAAAACCATTATATTTTTAGTCACGATTTGGACAATGTTCAAATAATAGCTAACGATCGAGCGATTGATCGTTGCTTAGATGAAGGAATGAATGAATGAATGTATGTAAAGAGTTGAGCGTGCGACGAGCGCTCTTTTAATTGATCGACTTATAATTCTTCGTCTTCGAAAATTAGCAAACAATTGTTTAATCGATCGTGCTAATGATCGACTCAATGAGCCATCCAACTAACATTCAATCGACATATCGACATGATCACATAAACACACACACACACACACACACACACACACACTAACATTTCCTAAAATGATCGACTGTATGAAATTAATCAATGAATGAATGAATGAATTGCATTGAAAATTAAACATTTTCCATTGAAAAAATTATCGTACAAAAAACCCGATCAAAGTACGAAAGTACAACAATAAATGAATGATATATTGACAGTAAGCGGTGTAATTTTAATTATGGTCAGGAAAGGAAAAAAGGAAGGGAAGGGGCGAAGGGAAAGCAAATAAGCAAATTGATCGATTATTATTTCAGTGTATCGCTTCGAGTGGGCGTCGATAAGGGCGCTATAAGTTGCTGATCACGTCGCTATAAACCATTCACCCATAACTGAGCGAGCGCCTGTGTGGAGGAGGGGAAGGGGAGTGTAGTGGCGGTGCAAATTGTAAATGTTTACTTTATCAATGAAATAGCTAAATAAAACATAAAATTTGTTTTTGTTTCAGTATCTGAATGAATGAATGAAAAAATGAATGACGGGCAAAACTAAAACCGGCACCAATTTTATAATTGTTTCAGGAAATTGCCGCGTAGGGTAGATAAAGTTTAATTGATTTGTTTCAGCGATAAAGAGAATCAGGCTAGCGACAAGCAACCTATAAATGGCTTCAATATTGCTCTGTTATTTTTTTATTTTTTTTTTTTTAAATTAACACCCATCCGTTTTTGTTGGAAAAAAATTGTGCATATTTCTAGAAAAGATATAAATGATTTATTGATATCGTCGCTATACTAGCAAATATTTTAACTGGAATAAATTAACATTCAGATATAAATAATGGCTCCCCGAATATGGAATGGCTTCATGAAATAAGCAAAAAAAAAAAAAAATTGAATAAGTCCCAAAAATTTACCATCCATTTTATTTGGGAACTATATCACAAATTTTCGGAGATATTTTACTTTTGTTTGGGTCTTATTTTATAATGAAATAAAGCCCAATCAAATTAGCCCCAATAAAATTTTATTGGGTGATTATTTTATTTTGGTTTTTGTTTTTTTTTTTTTTTTGGGTTTATTTCATTTCCATTTCCCAAACCGAAAGCCCTAAAATTAGGGATTTATTTCAATGCAACAAATTCCAAATTCCATATGAAATGACACCCAAAAATGTATGGAAATTTTTGAGGGCTTATATAATTTTTATTTTGGGGTCTATTTTATTTGGGGGTTATTTCGTGGAGCCCATAATAACGTCTTTAGTTTTCTGGATTTTCAAATCATTTATAAAGTAATTTAAGTTTCCACTTATAATAGTTGATCTCAAAAGAACTCCATCGTTTCAAAGACAATTACAGAATTGTACTCAGACCATTAACAAAACCTAAAGTTGTTGAAATAAATTGCGACTTGTAGGTTCTCTCTCCGAAAAAGGAATTAATTGTAAATTGTGGAACAGCATGAAAAATATTTATATCCTTCTTTTTAAGAAGTCGCCTTCGGGTTTCTAAATGATTGTTTCTCATGCCTTGAATTATTTCGGTGACGTGAAATAGTCCCAAGGGACATAATTCCAAATTTAAAATATGGGACTATATCCCCTTTTCTTCATAAATAAATAAATAAAAAAAATAAATAAATAACTGGCCATTTCAGCCCTTGAAAGGACTTTGACCTAGCTTCTTATGATCAATTGTGTTGTGCGTGTTATTAAGTTTGTACACAATTGACCGAGAAAGGGACCTACATGTTTAACGCCGACTCCGAACGGCGATGAACGTAATGTTCTTATTCTCAAGAAGCTTTACATGGCATTTGATTACTCTCTGAGGTTTGCCATTGTCTGCAGAGAGGTGGCGGCCGTACAGAAAAATTATTTTAATTCAAACAATTTTCTGTCGCTGCTGGGGTTCGAACCTGGGTCTCCAAAGTTCGTTGACATAGCGGCCACGCACTTTAACCAACTACGCCACGGTCGCCTTTTCTTCACTGAACCAAATATTGTTCTTAAAATCAAAGAATCTCGTTCATAAAGCGAAATTCATTGATTTTTAAGAACTATTCATTACCCCAAAGAACGAATTCTTTGGTTCAATGAATCGTTGTTCTTAATTTTAAGGAACAGTTCATTGTTCGTGTTCATTAAAATTTTGTTCCAGTTCTTGTGTTGTAATATCTAAAAAACCATTAGAGAATTTTATCTCAATAAGAAAATGATTTTTTAAAATATATCTTGATATTGTTTTAAAATTTCTAAGGACAGACTAACTTATTGTAACAGTTGTATGTGTCATTAAGTAATCATTTTTCTTCATAACATATCAAAGCAATAACGTAAGAACAAAGATTCATTGAATCAAGGAACTCGTACTTTGGACCAATTTTAATGTATAATACATTGGGACAAAGAACTTTTTCTTTGTTATTAAGGACGTTTTTGGTTCTGTGTTGAGGACATAATCCCAAAAGAAAAGGACATAATCACAAAATAAATTTGGGGGGGGGGGGGGCGGTCATAATCCTAAATAAATGTGTATATTAATAGATCAACGAACTAGAAACGATATATAACAAAAACGGGACATAACAACTGAAATAACCACTTGATTTGCCCTTATTCGAAATGTTGTTATCACCATTCGTAAAAAACACCATAAAAAAAATTGATTCGCTCTTTTACGGAATGGTGATAACAACCCCAAAAAATGTCCCAAAATTCAAAGTTATGAAATGGAAAGTTGAAAATTGGAAACACTTTTTTTAAGGATTTTTTCAATTTGAGTTCGAGTTCTACTTGCAGTAAGAAAATCGTCATCTTTATATATAAAAACTAGCATACCCGTTCCCAGCGTTGCTTGGGAGTATAAATATGATATAAAAACATATTTTAAATAAAGACTCCAGAATCAAATATGTTCAATTCATTTTATTTATTCAAGAATATTTCTTATTGAAATTTAAAGAGTGGCTTCTTATTGAAATGAAAAGAGTTTCATTTTAGTAAAATCAAAATAAATACGATTTATTGAACTTCACTGCAGCAGAAATTAACTGAGTGCAACTATCCACTTAAGATGGCAGCGCGGTGAGTTGTAGACTCTCAGCTCTCTCTCTCTCTCTCTCTCTCTCTCTCTCTCTCTCTCTCAACAAAGAGCTTAAGCTATTGTTTGCTGCTTATACATACTATGGCAGCATGCATTAAAATGCATGAATTCTTAAATAGTTAAATGAAAAGTCTTACCAAAAACGTAGTACCCAGTAGCAGGGTCGCTTTTTATAGCAATTGAATAGTGAAAGAATTATTAAAATCGGTTCAGCGGTTACCCCGTGATTGAACGATAAAAATCCGAGAGAAACCTTTTATATAATAGTATATCTATATATATAAAAAGAAGTGTACGTTTGGTTGAAATCGCATCACTTCAGAACAGCTGGACCGATTTGGATAATTTTTTTTTTAAATGTTCGTTTTAGTCCAAGTTAGGTTTTTAAGGAAAGAAAAATTGACCACGCCCACTTTTGAGCCCACTTTTTTTGATTTATCTAAAATCGGAAAACGGCTGGACCGATTTGGATAATTTTTTTCAAATGTTCGTAGTAATCCAATTTAAGTTTTGTCGGAAAGAAAATTGACCACGCCCACTTTTTTTGATTTATCTAAAATCGGAAAACGGCTGGACCGATTTGGATAATTTTTTTTTTCAAATGTTCGTAGTAATCCAATTTAAGTGTTTACTGAAAGAAAAATTGACCACGCCCACTTTTGCGCCCACTATTTTGATATATATATCTAAAATCGCAGAACGCCTGCGCTGATTTTTTTTTTAAATGTTTGTAATCTATATACATATATAAAAATAAGTTGTATTGTGTATGAAATTGATGTTCTCTGTAATACGTGAACCGATTTTGTTTCTGGAAATTTCCCATAAAAGGTGACGTCAATACAAAGGTTGTTTTGTATAAATGGTCCTTATATGTGTATTGGTTCATGAATTATAGGCATTTTAGTGAACTTATCAACAATACAGCTGTGAAAAAATACAGGTGCGCACATATGATGTATATGAGGAAATATTTGCAATGGTAAATAGAAATAAATGAAATATTGGAATAATTTGGCAAGTCTCACTTTAGTTTGCATTTGCCCGAAAAATATAGGCATAGTAAAAATTTTCCATACCCCTTTTTTCCATACCCCCTTTACCGCCTACAAATCAATAAAAATGCTATATTTAAGACTTTTTTGGTCGTATTAGACTAAAATTTGGTAAATAAGTTCGTATGGTTACTGTCGGCAACTATACTAAAACTGGGCGTGGTTTAACTATATATACGCTCACTTTTTAGAAATCATTATTATTCCTGAGTTGTACATGTTTTGATAGTGGAACTTGATGTGTAGACGTTATGGGCCCACGAGGTAGTTACTATATATTTGAGCGAACATTAGACAAGGGGGAATTTGGCCACACAGTCCAAATTTATGATATCGAATTGCTTTGGAACTAAATGTCGTATGTAACTATGCAATAGAATCCTAAACTACTTATCCGATTAGCATGAAAATTTGTGTTAAAAAGTTTTTTGGTACGGTGCGTGTTTGTGCGCTATCAATTTTTATCCACCTTGAACACCAGAGGGCGCTGAAGTACAAATTGTTTACAAACCTGCCTAAAACTCACAAATCGGTTATGCGATTAGAATGAAAAGTGGTATACAGTCGTTTTCATGTAGGTTGAGTGTTTTGCTGTAATCTTTTATTGACCTATCTTGAACACCAGAGATCGCTGTAGTACAAATTTTTTACAAAACCACCTAAAACTCCCAAACCGCTATGCGATTAAAATAAAAAATTGGTACCAAAAAATTTCTATAGAATTTTACACAGATCGGTGTTCCAGGGAGTCCTACACCGTTCGGTGTTAAAAAACATCGGGTCAAAGTGTTATAATCTTATATCCGAAAGGGTATTTTTTTTTCACACCGATCGGTGTAAAAAAGTAAAAATCAGATAGGATGTTTATTTTGTACCCCTGTTAGGTGTTTATTTAGAAAGAGCAAAATCATGATTTTTTTTAACACCGAACGGTGTAATTTCCGTGCAATAAAAGCTTTTTACAATAAAAAAGACAAAAGGTTTTAATTCAATAAGTTTATTATTTAATTTTTCTCTGAGAACAATATTTTCGAGTATATATACTTAACAGATTTTTAAATTTGTACATTTGTATCACATACATACATAGGTATTCAATTAATTATTTTTTTAATTATTTGGTACAAAAAGAGACATTTCAAATTTTGTTTGGACTTGCTTTCGAATTCCGCTCAAATTTTCACAAAAACTGCAACGGGGTTTTCACAAAAACTGCACAAATTACTAAATAAATACATAATGCACTTAGCTAACGCACTGAAGTTAAACTTTTAGTTTAATTTTGTTTTTTTTTATTAAAATTTTCACTTTGTCATAGAAACTTCAAGTTTTTATTTATTTGTCAATGATAATGTGATTTCAATGTTGCTCTTCTCCTTCGCTTTTCCTATTTCACACTGATCGGATAAGTTCAGCATTTCACACCGGATAAGCGGTGTAAATTAACACCGTTCGGTGTAGAAAATGTAAATATCCGCTCACCGGTGTGAATTTATCTTGGAAATTTTTTAGTGTGTAGTATTTCTTGGGTACGATGAGTTTTTTGACAGTATCTTCTTTGAACCACCTTGGACACCAGATGGTGCTGTAGTACAAATTTTTTACAAAAATTGCATATTTGTAGATGTTACATACGCAAATATTTACAAAATATAAAATATTTCTTAAATTTAGTAAAATTAAAAAATTTCCGTTATTTTGACATCAAAAACATGAAGATATCTTGAAAACTATGAAAAATTTTACTTCAACGATATATTTTATGCAACATCGTGCTCAAAAATGAGAAAAAACAAGAAATTGAATTTTGTGACTTTCGATTCAAATATCTCCGCTGCTTTTTTATACACTTTTTAAAAGTTTTTTTTTTCTTTAAGCTTCATCAAAGTACTATAAAAACCTTATTGCAAAAATACCGTTAGTTGAGTATATATATTTTAAATATTGTTTTCAAAAAAGGTCTGAAATTTTGGAGTTTTCCTCAAAAAAAGGCTCAAAATTTGTTTCTGTTGTAAAAATAATTTAAATTCAAATTCGCAAATTTTCAACTCTATTTAAAAGCTATAACATTTATAGGCAAAAGTTATTTCAATTTTACGCAAAAATTAAAAACCATTTTTGTGATTCAAAAAGCAGGGCCTACGCCTTGATTTCTTCAAACAAAATTTTTTTTCCAATATTGTGTTTTTATATTTTTGAAAAAATAAACAAGCTGAAAAATTGATTTTTTAGGAAAAATTATCTTAGTATCCCTTACCAATCAAAAGTTATAGCCAATAATCTTTATCCAAAATATATATACAAAAAGCTAAACGCTGTCTGTGTGATGGCTGGAAACTTCAAAATTACTGAGCCGATAGAGCTGAAATTTTGGCAGCACAATTTTTTCGAGTACGAGATGGTTTAAATTTCTGTCGCACCCCCTTTAACCGCCCACAAATCAATAAAAATGCTATATTTCCTACGGTTTTCGTCGATTTGGCTACATTTTGATAATTTAGTTTGTATGCTCACTGTCTGCAACTGTACTAATACTGGGTAATGACCATCTACTAGAAAACTGGGATGGGCATTATATAAGTGGGTGTGGCTCCGCCCATACAATTAAAATTTGTATTATCGAATAGCTTTAGAAGTAAAAGTAGCAGTACTTACATACAAACTCAAAATGGAGTTACCATTTGGTGATCTCCTGCTACTGGGAAACTGTAACGGGCCGTGGAAAACGTCAGTGGTTTCAAACTATGAGTCTAAGAAAAGTTTTGAATACACCTATTATGGTCCCATATAGTTGCAGGGTGCAGCAACGCGCGCCGGGAAAAGGCTAGTTTTATATATTTAATTCAATATATTTTAATTCAAATAATTTTCTGTCGCTGCTGGGGTTCGAACCTGGGTCTCCAAAGTTCGTTGACATGGCGGCCACGCACTTTAACCAACTACGCCACGGTCGCCATACAAATACTCTAGTAGACCTTATTTTCATCGGTGATTGCTCCAAAGTGTTGCTTTATGATCAGCTATCAGCCCCGGTTTTTTCTTAACATGACTTGCTTTTTCTCTGCTACGATTTTAATATTATAACCCCCGAACAAAACAAAATAGCCTACAGAGATTTTAAAAATACTAGTTATAATTAAATAAATAAATAACTGGCCATTTCAGCCCTTGAAAGGACTTTGACCTAGCTTCTTATGATCAATTGTGTTGTGCGTGTTATTAAGTTTGTACACAATTGACCGAGAACCGGACCTACATGCTTAACGCCGACTCCGAACGGCGATGAACGGAATGTTCTCGTTCTCAAAAAGCTTTACATGGCATTTTGATTACTCTCTGAGGTTTGCCATTGTCTGCAGAGAGGTGGCATCCGTACAGAAAAATTATTTTAATTCAAATAATTTTCTGTCGCTGCTGGGGTTCGAACCTGGTCGAGGTTCTTTGACATAGCGGCCACGCACTTTAACCAACTACGCCACGGACGCCGAAGATGAGTTTAAAGTTCAATAACTTTGCACGGAGTTACCACCACTGCAGTAATCTTCCATTTTATCGCCCACCATTGAGATAACGGCTTCGGCACCAGATAAGTAGACCCAAAATAGCAATCTCCTTATACAAAAGGAGAGGTGCTTAGAATTCAGAACTCTGAGGAAGCACACAACCAGTCACCGATGATGAGAAGTTCCTTATGGCTAATCAACCGTTACACACAAAAGTGATGAGAAAGTTGCGAAACAAGTCAGATGATACGTCATGACGGGACGCGTCGATTGAAATGAATTGCTTGGTAGTCGAGGCCCATTGATCTGTCATACTAAATGAGAAAAAGGCGAAAGCGAGAGAAGCATTGTAAACAGGCCTATATCCTCGTTAGTTGCGCCATTCTTCCAAAGAGTTGGATGAAAAACTTGTTTTCATAAGTAATTTGCAAAATATATGGTGATCTGTCTTCAAGACTTCGCACCCATGTCGACAACTTTTGCTGGAAGGCATTTGGGAAAACTTCAGAGGCCCCAAAATTCAAAGTTATGAAATGTTGGAAATGGGAAAAAATTTTGTTAAGATTTCTTTCAATTTGAGTTCGAGGTCTACTTGCTGTAAGAAAATCGTCATCATGTCATAAATTTGGTTTAAAAACAATCAGCAGCGGGTTGGGCGGCTGTTTCCTTGACCTCTACACCAACCCATTAGCAGTCTTCTTGTCTTCGGAGATTTCTGCAGTCCATATACTTAATAAGCAGTGCGGAATTATAAGTCTTTCTTATTTTGTTTAATAAAGTGTTTTTGTTTTTTTAAATAATAAAAGTTTTTTTACAATTATCCAATAAAAACAATGTCATAATTATAAACAATTAACTATCTACAATTGTATGTATGTAACAAATGCACGCACCGATGATAAAAATAACTGAATGAGTTGAGTTGCGAATGTAAAAGTTGTGCGAGTGAAACGTAAAACTACGCATAGCAACCTCGTAACAATTTTCAGTCATTTTAGTTTCATTAGGTTTTTTTTTTTTGTTGTTTTTTTGCAATCTTCTTTTATGTAAGCAAGCAATGATAAGTTTTACCTTCGACACGCCGAATTTAGAAACCAAGACAAGTTAGGCAGTCAGTCAGTCATTTAATCAGCCAGTTAGCCCAATGCTCAGAACACTCACTCACACACCGACACCTACGACAAAAATTCTTGAATGATAAAATTTATCAATAAACTATGTACATTGAAGTCGAGTAGTAGTAGAAGTAGCACTTAAGAAAAAAAATTCATTCATAAAAAAGCTTCTTTATTTGGTCTACAAAAAATGCGGGCTTTATTGAACGAACGACAACCTTGAAACAACATGAAGCTACACCACCTAGCAACAGAGCAGAATTTAAGATTTTTCCAATCGACACTCATTGTAAAAAATTAAATTAGTTACAGATGAATTGTCAATTAAATTGAAACTGAAAGAAGGAACTAAACGCACTTGGGCTTTTGCAAAATTTATTCAAAACTTGAGATCTAAGGACTACCTACGAAAAACACGAGTATATTTGTCACCCTTAGTTGGTAAAGTGTCATTTTAAACAGGCCCTTTAACACATTTTTAGTTTCCAAACGTGTTTTTAAAATATGCTAAAAAGAATTTTACGTGTATACGTTTTTATGGGACAGTGGTGTTCACGTAGTACCACGTGTGGTGAGACTCGAACGCTTTATTCGAGAATTGAAACACGTACACGATCGAATGCACGAAGTTCTCTCAATCAGTTGGCGCTGAAACTTCAAGCGAGAAGCTTCGCGCTTCTTGGTCGTGCTTTTTACACTGCACGAAATGTTTGAGGCATATGAATATGCGTTATTTTTAGAATAATAATAATAATAATAATGATAATGATAGTGAGAATGATAATGATCGTGATAATGATAATGATACTGATAATGATAATGATGATGACAATGATAATTATTAAACAATTCTTGCTTAATACCTGCACATCAATTTGTATCAGTGCAGAGAACGAGAGAGCTACTAACACAAACACAAAAGTTGAAAATTGTGGTAGTATACGTGTGAACACCACTGTTATAGGGTTATAGGGTTGTTTTTAGGGTTATTGGGAAGCAGACATATTTGTAGAACTTTTATGGAGAGCGTTTCAGGTTTCAAACAAAACTAGGCTTGGGCAAAATGAGGCTCTTTAAAAAGCTTATCTCAACAACAATTTTTTCTCAATAGGTATGTCTGAACTTTGACAGCCTATTGCTTTACAGTTTCAGGTGGCAACTCTGCGATTCTTTGACGTTTGTGTTTTGTCATAGTTACCAGTTTACCATGGAAGACTACACACCATTTAGCAACGAGTTGAAATTGTTAAAATTTATTATAAAAGTTCGTGGTACTGCTCGCCAAACTACTTGCGAGTTACGAAATATTTACAGCTAAATGATCGTCCAACCGAGCAAAGAATCGAAATATTGTGCTAAGGTTTCTAATGGGTTAGTCCTGGTACGACTCCTAAACTCGGGGTCAAGTCAGAATATTGCTGCTGTGGCTAAAAGAGTGGACAAAGCTCTTGATTCCTCATCATGCACAAGTAGCTAGTTTATCTTAGACTTCACCCTGACGATTTTTGTGAAAAGACTAAGGCATACATTTGTATAAAATCCAATTTATACAAGAACTGAAGCCTCAAGACCACAATGCTCGTCGTACGTTCGCTGATTGTACTCTGGAGTAGTTAAAAGTGGGTCAAAATTTTTCAGAAAAACTCATCTTCCGTGAGGAAGTACATTTTTGGTTTAACAGCTTCCTAAGAAAGCAAAATTTCCGCATTTGAGACAATTTTAATCCACAGCAGTGTAAAGAGTCTTCATTGCATCCAGAGAAACTACATTTTTGGTGTGAATTTTAGTCAGGCGGCTTCATTGGGCCATAAATCTACCGAAACGAAAGTGTCTAGATGATGACTTTCAATAACGTACTGTATAGGGCCATGATAACTTACTTTTTATAGCCTTAATGATATGGATGACATGGACCTGGACGTCTTGTAGTTTCAACAAGGCGGCGCAACGTTCCAGTAGGGGAAGTATTCATTACAGAACTAGTTACATAATGATTACCTGGTAATGGGAGGTATCTCTCTGCGGGATTACAACACACAGAAATAAAGCATTATTTTAACATGGGCTTGTCATAGGCGGTAATGTGGTAATTACAGCTTAGGTTATTTATTTTCAAATCATAACCGAGGATGTAAGGTTTTGAGTTGATCGTCGAGGCATTTATTGAGTTGACATTATTTATTTAGAAACTGAAAGCGAAGTCGTAATGACATGTTTTTACAGGATAACTAGTTACTTAGCTAGTTATAGCAGTAATGACTTCCCATTTCCTCACTAGGGTGTCAGACATCGTATGTTTCATCGAAGTTATTGCAAGAAAAGTTCCCTGAACGCAATATTTCCAGAAGAGCTGATGTACAATGGTCGCCAAGATGATGCGATTTTGCGCCCTTAGACTTTTTATACGGGATCTACGTAAAGTTGCTTGTTAATGCCCACAAACCAACAACGTTTAGCTAACTGGAGAAATGAAAATGCAATGCAATGTAATCTTGTATTTATTCCCGGCATAAAGTCAATCTTCATAGACGTCCCACCACAGTTCATACCATAGGAGTTATAAGAAAAATTACGTGGACGAACACCTTTCAGCCTTATAAACCATCGAGCCCCAATAGCATTTGCCAGCCTAACTGACCCCTTCTTCTTCGGATGCTTGCAATAAAACTACAATACCTTCAATTGGAAGGAGGTAAAGGTTGTTTTACTCAAAGTAGTAAAGCCTCTTTTACCAACAACCCTTATGATTTCAGATCTATCCTCTTCCTAACAAAACTCTAGAAAAACTTATTGAAGAGGAAAACCATCGATCCTTCGAGCCTCTCAGGCTTACCAATCATTGTTAAAGGCAAATTCTCACAAACGCTTTGTAACATTCTGGAGACCCTGCTGCGATATTTGAGAGCTAGGTTGTCACTCGAGGAATTAGTCTGAATCCATTACAAAAAGGCTTATTTCTCTTTACCAGGATGTATAACTTCTGTTCAAAATTGAACCAGACTGTGCAAATAAAACAGCAACAGTTAATTATTCTTTAATATTCACTTTATCTCCTTCACCATCGGAGATGATAATCACCATCGGAGACGATATTTTTGACAGATGCCAATATTTTTTCCATTCTTAAAAGCATTTTTGGTAGGCGGATTTTGGAATGGACTTTAGCTCCCTCTGCGAACTCTCTTTGATGACAATTTGCGTTTGGGGAATAGGAAAAAGTCACACGATGCCATATCTGGGGAATATGGTACTTGTTGAACGATATTGACATTGTTTTTGGTTAAATAATCGCGTAAAATGCGTTATGTGTGAGCTGGTACATTGTCGTGATGCAAAAACCATCAAAATGTCCTTCCATAATGCTGGCCTCTTTCGCCGAATATTCCCTCGCAAATGCTTTAAAACACTCAAATAATATTGAGCGTTGGCCAATTGACCTTGCGGAAGGAATTCCGAGTGCACGACACCTTGAGAATCGAAGAAAACAGTCAACCTTAATTTGTTAACGATCTTTTTCGTGGTTTTTTGGGTTTCGGCTCATCTAGATAGCGCCACTCTGCAGATTGTTGAGCTGTTTCGATGTCATCCTCGTACACCCAAGTCTCGTCACCAGTAATGATGCGTTGAATGTCCGTACCGTCCATTTTAGGCATCTCCTGAGCAACAGTTTTGCGAAACTCTGAAGGAAATTCAGCATTTTGCCAAAAGTCGCGCTGCAACCCGCCGCATGCCTAAAGCATCATGTAAAATGGTGTTCACCGATCCAGTCGATATCACTCACGGTCACACTATGATTTTCGAGCACAATTTCTTTTACTTTTTTGACATTTTCATAGTTTATTGATGTTGCTGGACAAGAAGGGTGAGACAAGTTGTCAATTGATGTACGACTCTCTTTAAACAATTTGTACCACTCAAATTCCTCCGTACGTGATAGAACAGACACCACATATGTTTTCTGCAACATTTTCAATACATTCCAACACACTCACTCACACTCTTTGCTTAACTTTGTTTTTCCATAATAAAATTCGCAGAACAGACTCGAGGTAAACTTGTTTACAAAGCAATAAGAAAGAAAACTACGTGACAGATCGCGCTAAAACTTGACACCGAAACGTCACACGAAGATAACAGATAACTAATCATTAGCTTTATGACAACTGTTGTTGTTTCATTCACACAGTCCGGTTCAGTTTTGAACATTAGGTAATTCTCCTATCCTAAAGCCCCAGACTCAGCAACTTCAAGCTTAATTTTAATTCCAGATGAGAAATTTTGTGGAGTTAAAATACGAAGATACGCATCAAGAAAGTTAATATTACGCTATATGTAAGCAATCGATTTCCCCGCTATGGTTCGCTGGATCCATATGGCGATAGTTCGTCGAATTCTCCTTTTTGTGGCGATTAAACGTTCTCTGGTCTCCTTATAAGTCTTTAGTTTTAAACAAGCTCAACAAAGTGTAAAAAGTTCTGAAGTTCAGTTCAGGTAATTTCACATTACCGGGTCACTTCGCTCTACTCCAACAGATGCCCTAAATACCATCTAACAATTATCTATTAAAGACAAAAATACCAAAAAAGATGCTATCATCACATCATCAGTGGTGAAAACGGGATCATGTGAAAGTAAGTATGTTCTTTGTTACATTTAGAGCACCTTACGTTTTCCCTTACGATTGCAACTACAAAAGGAATGTACGGTTAAGCCGATCATGTCTCATATGCGTGTGATAATTTTCATATGTTCTTTATCTCGTAAAGTAAGAGACATGCAGCAGCATGATGACATAACGGTATTTGATTAACGTTGCGAAGATATGAAGTGTAGCAAAAATCAAAAGAAAAAACGAGTAAAGAACAAAGATATGCTGATCGGCGGTGTAGTAACATCATTTGTGGAGTAATAAATTGATAAGATTAATTTTTGTCACTTGCATTCATTCTGGCAAATATTTGATTTATTCCTTTTTACCATCCAGTTCTGGTTTTTAATTTCTAGTTTTCAACGTCAAAACGTAACTGGCACATAAAAAACCAATAAAAACATGAAAGAAAGTGAGAAAAGAGAACAAAAAAATAAGTACAATCCGTGGTGGCCTTACGTTCACCTTCTTTTGTAAGTGAAAACGTAAGCAGTACTTGCAATTTCCGTTGCGAATAAGGTTTTAATGCAGACATGACCACGTAGTTGCACGTATGGCCCGCGTGGCAATTCATACAAATTATTTTCTGTTCTAATTTTTCCTTGCGATGAGCCAAAATCAAAGAACGTCTGCAAAAAAAAAACAACACAAACCGCACTCGTTCAGTGTTCAGCACATTTTCCAGCCAATTTTACAAAAACAGATGCATGCAAAGCCAAAATAAAATACCCACACTTGATGATGTCGACATTAAAGCTGATTGTCCCGTTACTTGTGTGTCGAGTAATTTTCATGCAAGCCTTGTTATTGTAATAGAAATTAAGTCTTGTCGTAGTGCACTGGCAAATAAAATTAAGTTCATTGTGCTGTCATAATTGTAATATCTATCAAACATTGAATATATTAAAAAAAAAAAACTAACCACATTTTCTTACAGTGTACTTCATGACATATGATTTTATTGCATTGTAATTTTTTGTCGTTTGTGTTGTTTTTGTTGTTAATTGTTTTTTGTATTGTTTGATTTTTTGCCAAACGCAACGATGAGCAACATTTTGTGTTTGTTTTTTTAAACATTGGATCGCGTTTAAATTTTTCTTGGGCCCCACTGTTTTAATGGATTATATGCACTTCGTATATCAATACAGTACGGGTACCTTACGTTTTCATGCATAGGTTAGGTTAATGTTAGGTTAAGAGGGAAGGGCAACCCGATGTTGCCTACACGGCGGCCTATTGGTTCATTGTGGTTCCCTATGTTTGTGGACCTAAATGTGACAAAACCAGAATAAAAATCTTAGTCACTTGAGCAAGGTTGGTCGAACCAACCGGTGCTCCGTATGAATCTGAAAAGATCCATCAGTGGTACGTCTACGAGCTCTTGCAGTTCTCCGTACACTCTGCTTCCCATGTGGCGAAGTCGGCGTTGTTGGAGATTGGGACACTCGCAAAGTAGATGCTTGATGGTTTCTGTTTCCTCGACATCTCCACAGCTTCTGCAGAAGTCTGGGTGCGGGATTCCTAGTCGCGAAGCCATTGTGCCTATACAACAATGCCCCGTGAGGACCCTTATTAAGATGCGAGTTTCATTTTTACTCATTGAAAAAAGGGATTGGGTCCTTTTTTTCGCAGAGTTCAGGCCAGAGATGACGAGAGATAACACAGTCGTCTCTATTTGACCAAGAGTTATTTGTGTTATTTCTGGCTTTATCATTTATTTTCTTCTTGAATTCTCCGATTGGAGCCATGATCGACCCAATCACAGAACTACTTTCCAGTTCAGAGCCCTCCCTAGCCAATCTGTCTGCTATTTCGTTTCCCTCTATGTCTCGATGACCGGGGACCCAGCAGATATTGATCTTGTGGGGAGGACTGATTCTGGTGAGAGCTTGCCGGCAGCTCAGTACAGATTTCGATTTTGTTGTTTCGCTGCGGAGTGCTTTTATCGCAGCCTGGCTGTCCACAAAGATTGTCATCCTTGATGGATTGATGTTCCTTGATTGGATTGTCGTAGCTGTTTTCTCGATCGAAAAAATGTCTGCTTGAAAAACACTACAGTAATCTGGAAGTCTGTATGACAGGGATATTTGTAGTGCATTACAGTAGATCCATTTTGGATCCATCAGTGAAGACCTGGATATCGTGTTCACTAAAAGGGTGGTTCGAATCACATTCTTCTCTTTTTGGAAAGGAGAATGACATGTTCTGCCGAAAGTCTATTTCCGGGGTGATGTAATCGGAGGTGGTGGCGAGATCCTCAGGACTATACTTTGTGAGTATAGAGGCGTGTCCATGCGTCCAGTGCCTCCAAAGTTTAGCTTCCTTAAGTCGAAACGCCGCTTTGGTTTCAGTGGTTTTCATGAACTCGTCCAGGGGGAGGAGGTTCAATATGACCTCCACGCCTGCCTGAGGCGTTGATCGTTGCGCACCTGTTATTCCTAGACAGGCCAATCTCTGTACTCTAGAGAGAGAGTTAAGGTAGCTTGTCTTCTCAGTGGCTTTCCACCATACAATCGAGCCATAGGTTAGTATGGGCCTGACGATAGCCGTCTACATCCAATGGATGACATTGGGTCTCATCCCCCATTTGGTGCCGAAGGTTTTCTTGCAGGCGTAAAAGGCACTGGTTGCTTTCTTAATTCTTTCTTCTGTGTTGCTTTTCCAAGTGAGCTTTGAGCCAAGGATTACTCCGAGATATTTTGCTTTATTGGATAGCTGCAGGGTTTTGCGATTTATTTTTGGGAGGCAAAAATTTTCAATTTTATTTCTTTTTGTGAATAGCACCAGTTCGGTTTTATCGGGGTTGACCCCTAGGCCGTTTGGTACTGCCTACGAGACAGTTTCTTTAAGTGCTGTTTTTATCATGTTGCTGATGGTTGGGAGATGTTTCCCTCCCACCAGCAGCACAACGTCGTCAACGTATGCTGTCACTTTAAAGCCTTTTTCGCTGAGGGTACTCAGCACTTCGTTTACAACTAGGATCCAAAGCAAGGGAGATATGACTCCACCTTGAGGTGTTCCTCTTGAAGTTGTTTACCTTATTTTACTGCTACCGATTTGTGTGTTGATGATTCTGCTTTTCAGCATTTCAACAATCCACTTGGTTATCTTTTCTTCCACTTGTAGATTTTCAAGAGCTGCCCTTATTGAGTCTGTGCTTACGTTGTTGAAAGCCCCTTCGATATCAAGAAAGGCAGCTAGGGTGTAATCTTTGAAGTGGAGGTTTCTCTCAATTACCGAAACTACCTCATGTGGGGCTGTTTCCACCGACCTTCCTTTAAGGTAGGCGTGTTGTTTGCTATACAGGTTTCGGTCATTGAGGAGCGATCTTATGTGTTGATCCAGAATTCTTTTTAATGTTTTCAGTAAGAAAGAAGAAAGACTAATGGGTCTATAATCTTTTGCGGTGGAGTGAGTAGCTTTCCCAGCTTTTGGTATGAAGGCTATTTTCACCTCTCTCCAATTTACAGGCACGTAACCTAGCCTTAGGCAACTATTAAAAATTTTTAAAAGCCAGGTTGAGATAGCCGGTAGAGCGTGCTGAAGCATAGCGGGTGTAATACCGTCGGGTCCAGCCGATTTATACGGCTTGAAAGATTTAATCGCCCACTCTATTTTGTGCTCTGTTATTAAATTGGGTATATCATTGTGGGTTTCTGGGAAGATACTTCTGGATATGTACGGGTTCACATGCATTGCGGGATCAGTACAGCCAGGGATACATCCATGCATACATCCTGCTTACTAAATAAAGTGCATTAGAATGGAAACACGAACAATTCCGATCGTCGGGAGTACATTCCTTGCACTATATTTTATTAAAGGAAAACGTATGTACGTATGATGCTTTTTGTACTTTACAGAAGGAAGCTTACTAGAGGCGGCCATGCCTTTGTAAAAGTAATCGGGATGATTCGGAAGGGACGTTTGGGTGCCTCAAAGACGAAAAGTAAGAAGGCTATAAAGCATTATAGATGGATGGTTTTTCGCACTGGGGGAATCTGAATCGTGGAGTGTTACTATTAAAAGTGAACATGCAATGGTATAGGTCTCCATCCATAGTTTAGGACCACCATCCATATCAATTACTGATGACTCCATAATGGAGGTAACATTCACTAAGAATTACTTTGCTCGTATCCTCTAAAATAGAAAAATAGTCCTCTCATATGTATGCAGCTATAAATATAAATAGTTACTGACGGCTCTAAGATCGATGGGTGTTCGACTATGAGGGAAGTCTTTTATCCGAAAAACTGATCAGTAGCTTTCTTAAACTAGAAAATTTAAAGAAAATTTGGCTTAAATGAATTTATCTCTAAGTTTATATCCATTCTAAGCTTTAAGTTTATCAGGCGAATACTTGCATTAACCCATTCATTACGATTGACTTTTTTCTTCCAACATTTTTGTTATTACAAATGTAATTTAACAATTCAAAAAAAAAAAAAAAAATCTACAAAAGAATTCAATATGAATCATTTAAAAAGATGATATGTTTAGAGGCAATAAACTTTGACTAAATAAATGAACACTATTTAATTCTTCGACGTAAATGTATCATTTTTCAAGCATTTATTTATATCTAAATAAATTGCATAAATAAGCTAAATAAATAAAAGTAAAAAATCAATATTTGTTTATTTTTAAGTTCGTTTGGCGTGTTCTAGTTTTTTTTTTCTTTTCCTCTACGATAGATAGACACTCACCGGAAGTGACTAATAATAAATATTTTTATTTTTTTTTATTTCTGTTTTCATTTTTATTCATTTTGTTTTTGTTGATATTGCGCACAGCAACTCTATATTAAACAAAATCTATTAGTTGCCTACACGGCTACAAGTCGATCTGGTCTTCTGTCTGTCTGTCTGTCTGTCTGTCTGTCCATGACCATACATATATTTATTAAGGCTTATGTGTGAGTGTGTTTGCTACTTTATAGGTGGCCATTGAATGGCTTGTATTGAATTTTTTCATTATATCTGTCTGTAGGTGGTAAAAAATGAATCGATTCGTGGTGGCCTAAAAGACCGACCACCATTCCTCAACTGTCTTCATCGATATAGTACTTGTGCTCAATTTTTAGCTTAATAGAAAAATGATTTCTTATTTAATTAATGAAAATTTTTTGCGAAATTGGTTGTCTGGTTTAAAATTGTCTGAGAATTTTTGATATTAAAGCTTCTATCGATGCATTGATATTATTGGCTGTCTATCATATTTCAATTTCCAAGTTTCAAATATCAAATTAAAAATTACAGTTTTAAATTTATTTTAATTTGTAATTGTAATTTTAAAAAATGAAATAAAATTTTTTTTTTTAAATTTAATTTTAAATTTGTGAATAGATTTGTTATTTGAACTTTGACACTAGATTTGAAATTTGAAATTGATTTTGAAATATGATATTTAAAATTTTACATTTGAAAATTGGAATTTGACGTTTGAAATTTAGAATTTGAAATTTTAAATTTGCTGTCTGAAATTTAAAACGTGAAATTAAAAAAACAAAAAAAAATAAACTGGCCATTTCAGCCCTTGAAAGGACTTTGACCGAACTTCTCTTGATCAAATTGTGTTGTGCGTGTTATTAAATGTTTGGACTCCGAACGGCTAATGTGCATGTTCTCAAGAAGCTTTACATGGCATTATTTTACTCTCTGAGGTTTGCCATTATCTGCAGAGAAGTGACGGTCAAACAGAAAAATGAATTCAATTGAAAAAACTATCAGTGTACGATGGAATTGAACTAGGGTTTTCTGGCGTATGGGTCACGCACTCTACCCACTGCGCCACGGCTGCTACGTTTCATGACTTGGTTGATGTTAAACTAATGATTTTCATGGATAAATTATGTTGGTTATTTACTCGACAGGTTCCACTACGTTCTATATTAGTCACGAACAGGCGCGGATCCAGGGGTTTTGGGGGTTCAAACCCCCCCGAAATTCTAAAAGAACCTGTATTTAAATGTTTATTATGTGGGCTAAGGTACCAAAAAGAAAAAAAATTGGTTTTTTATAATTTACTTTAAATATTCACACCCCTATGCTGTAAACGTTTGTAGCTGTTTCTACACGTATTGCTAAAATACTGAATTCTGTTCCAGTTTTTGATTATTTTTGCAATATTGCGCCTGTAGCTGTAAACAGTCACACATACAATCTTAACCTGAAATCACAAAAACACCGCATTTTTTGGATAAAATATATCCAAACACCGCACAGTTTTAATTTAAAAACCCACAGTTTCGATAGTATCGGAAGTGTAGACGTAAAATTACTTTTTATACAGTAATGGAGAAAAATTCCGGTTTTTGTAGTGTGACGTAAAATTCCTTTTTATACAGTAATGGAGAAAAATTCCGGTTTTTGTAGTTTTTATTTATTTTGATGTTGGTTTTTAAGATTTGTATTCGAGTCAAATAAACAGAGAAATAACTTTTATTATTAGAATTATCTTCACCCCAGCGTCAGCTTGTGGTATTTAACACAAAAAAATAATCCTGAGCACCACACAATCATATGGAGTGAATATGGAGTGAAATGTGGATGGCTATTTTTTTCGTAGCAAAGTTTTTTCCAATAAGTGGAATAATTTTTTCACATATTGCAGCAAAACACAAATTATAACCTTCTTTTGAAAAACCAGAGGCTCGAAATAGATTTTAGACTAACGGTTTCTTCCCACGCCTACGATTTTTTGAAAAAAAAATTATCCCGCTCTAATGTATATAAAGGGTGGTTAAATTTTAAGGGCCGATGTTGAATATAAACCACACCTAAATGTCAACTTTTTTTCTGCATTTCATTTGACATTTCTCAATTTCAGACTAACTCAATTTGAACCGTTAAAGTTATTCAGGCTTATTATGAAAATGAGCTTTCAAATCAAAATGCATATCGAGCACTTCGTGATTTTTTCGGTCAATTTAATCGTCCAAATGTGCGTACAATCGGAAAAATCGTGCAAAAATTTGAACAAACCAGGTCTGTAGGAGATGTGAAAACACCAGTGCATGCTCGTACTGCAGAAAATATTGCTGCTGTTCGCGATAGTGTGGCTGAAGAGCCGTCCACCTTAACTCGTCGTCGTGCCCAACAATTGCACCTCTCACGTTCGTCGTTGATGAACATTATGCATAAAGACTTGCATTTACACGGTCAGAATGGTGGCAAGAAATGGCAACAGTGGATGATCAATTTTCGAAGAAAATCATCTTCAGTGATGATTGACAGTGATGATGACATTTTCACCTCAGTGGATTCGTCAATAAGCAGAATTACCGCATTTGTGCGAATGATAATCCAAGAGTGATTGTCGAAAAACCAATGCACCCACAAAGAGTGACTGTTTGGTGCGGTTTATGGGCTGGCGGCATCATCGGGCCGTATTTTTTTTCAAAATGAGGCTGGTCAGGCAGTTATGGCCCGAATTGGAAGATATGGATGTGGACGATATGTGGTTTCAACAGAACGGTGTCACTTGCTACACAGCTAACGAAACAATGGCTCTTTTGCGCGACAAATTCAATGGCCGTGTTATCTCACGTGGTGGCGATGTCATTTGGCCACCAATCATGTGATTTGACACCGTTGGACTTCTTTCTTTGGGGTTATTTGAAAGAAAAGGTGTACGTCGATAAGCCAGCAACAATTCAAAAGCTAAAGGATGAGATAATTCGGCGGCGGGGTGCAATAAGGCCAACGGCAATAAGGCTGAATTCGGCCTTATTTCCATTTAAAAAAGAAATTAAGCCAATTTGGCCTTATTTCCCTTTAAAAGGAACCAATATTAAAACGCCATCAAATAAGTTTTTTAGTTTTATTTAATGAAAAATTAAAGATATAAAGTATTGGAATAATTGTACTTTAGGGCCCATGCTCCTTTTTTCTTTTTTTTCTAAATGTGCATTTGGAGCTCCTAATGCACATGCAGCAAAAAAAGGTCGGTCTCAAATGGTTTAGGAGATAAAAATCGTGAAAGTTTGAAAAATGTACATATTTTGGAATAATTGCACTCTAGGTACAAGCTTTTTTTTTTTTTTTTTGTTTTTTAAATGTGTATGGAACTTCTAAATCTAATGCTGCAAAAAAAAATAGGTAGGTCTCAAATGGTTTAGGAAATAAAAATCGTGAAAGTCTGAAAAATTTACATATTTTTTTATTGAGAAGACTAGGATAACTTATTCTAATAATAGAAATATATATCCGTTTAAAGCGAAAAATATGATCGTTTAAATGCTAAAGAACATACATCTTTTTGTAAGTGGTCGAGAAAAAAATGTAAAATATAAACGTAAAAGTTATGAATGAAAATTTATAAAATATGCGCGATTTTTACTAAAATTTTCAATGAAGCTTTAATATTATAAAGAATGAGCGCCGCAGGTTTATAATAAATCGCCGCGATTTTTAATAAAAATTTTTTGCCTGCGGCGCTCATTCCTTATAATATTAAACTTCTTCACCTTCACTATTGAACTACTACTAATAAATTTTTCGCATTGATACGAAAACAAGCACATTGAGGTTGACAATGGCAACTGTTCTTTTGCAAATTGAGTACCTACGCTGAGTCCAGTAACTTTTCAAACAACAGACTACAGGGAGCGTACTTTTTATTAAAAATAATTATAAAAAATAATCCTTAGTTTGCAAAAATTATTTTTCGGCCTTATTACCATTTTGCTAAATTTTTTTTTAGGCTTTATTTCCTTTTCAAATGGAAATAAAACCAAATTCACAATTTCGGCCTTATTTCTCTTTGAAAAGGAAATAAAGCCAATTCGGCCTTATTGCCGTTGGCCTTATTGCAACCCGCCAATTCGGCACATTAACGGCATAGAACCTCACTTATGCCTCGGCGTCATCGAAAATTTGGACCATCGGATGGTGGTGGGCCGCCGAGGTCGCGGCGGCCATTTAGCCGATATTTTGTTCCATGCATAATTGAACCATACCAATATTATCATAATAAAAAGAAACGACAATAATTTCCTTAATAATTTGTGTTTTATTCAAAATCAACATCGGCCTTAAAAATTTAACTACCCTTTATATATATAACGTACATAAATATTTTTGAAAGCCCCCCCGAAATATATTCCTGGAACCGCCCCTGGTCACGAATAATTCTTGTCGTTGGTTCTCGAGTAGAATACAAGTTACTATTAGGCTTAGGCATAAACTCCACTCGAAATGGAAACTATGCCCCTCTGATGATAACTGGGATGAATTTAGAAGGGCTCGTAATGCAGCTAATGTTCTCATCAAACAAGCTAAAATAAATTTTTTTTCTTCTAAGCTCAACCCAAACCTAAACTCGAAGCAATTATGGCAGAACATAAAAAGATGTATGTAAGAGTTTTCAGCAAAGATTCAACTGCTTAAAATTTGAATGCTGCTTAAAACTTGATGACCTAAATAACTTTTTCTTGGAAAGTGGAAACCTTGGTCTTTCTAGTAATATTCGCAGTATTGACTTGCCGTTGCTGACTAGAAATTTTCAGTTTGCATCGTTTGAATTTTCTTCTGTTAGTGGGTTCTAAGCTCAACCCAATGACTACAGACCCATAAGTATATTACCTGCATTGGGAATGGTCCTCGAACCAATACTGGTCAATCAAATCTCTGAACATCAACAAAGGAATAAGCTATAATCCTCTTTACAGTCTGGCTTTAGAGCTGGTCACAGTTGCACTACGGCTATTATTAAAGTTCTAGATGATATCCGAATCTCTTATGATCAAAATTTTCTGACGTTATTATGTCTTGTTGACTTCTCCAAAGCATTTGTTTCTGTCAACCATAAGTTTCTGTGTCATAAGCTAAGAGATTTTTTAATTTTAGTTCTAATGCCGTTAACTTGATATCAAGTTAACTTGATGGAAGAATGCAACAGGTGAAGAGAGATAACGCCTTCTCTTCTCTCAAACCTGTTGTAAGTGGAGTGCCTCAAGGATCTATTCTAGGCCCACTCTTATTCTCTGCATTTATAAATGATGTTTTTTCAATTTGTAAATATGAAACTATACAAGCTTATGCTGATGAAATGCAACTCTTACTTTCGCGACCTACTGGACTTTAAGAGGACTTAACTTATAGACTGAACTACGATTTGACGTTGTTAAATAACTCGGCTGTTTCTAACTTGCTTTTAATAAACCTCTTTAAAACTAAAGTATTGCCAATTGCGAGGAGTGAGTGATTCATGCTTCATTGATATCCCTCCGCTTTTTATTGGCGATAAGAAACTTGATTTTATCCCTAAAGCTAAGAACCTAAGATTTACTATAAACTTCGGGTTGACTTGTACAGACCATATAAATTCCACAATATGTAAAATATATAGGACTTTACGCCACCTTCGCATTTCCCAAAACTTTACGCCCATTGAAACTTTACGTAAATTCTAACTCAACCAGTGATAATTTCTCTTGTGGTACTTAAAAAGATAAAGTCTTATTGTACACCTCAGTTCTTAATAAAATCAAAAAATTAAAAAAAAAAATTGTTGGCTGTGACGTGGAAACTTGTTGATGTTGATGATGTTGATGTCGATGTTGATGTTAATGTTGATGTTGATGTTGATGTTGATGTTGATGTTGATGTTGATGTTGATGTTGATGTTGATGTTGATGTTGATGTTGATGTTGATGTTGATGTTGATGTTGATGTTGATGTTGATGTTGATGTTGATGTTGATGTTGATGTTGATGTTGATGTTGATGTTGATGTTGATGTTGATGTTGATGTTGATGTTGATGTTGATGTTGATGTTGATGTTGATGTTGATGTTGATGTTGATATTGATGTTGATGTTGATGTTGATGTTGATGTTGATGTTGATGTTGATGTTGATGTTGATGATGTTGATGTTGATGTTGATGTTGATGTTGATGTTGATGTTGATGTTGATGTTGATGTTGATGTTGATGTTGATGTTGATGTTGATGTTGATGTTGATGTTGATGTTGATGTTGATGTTGATGTTGATGTTGATGTTGATGTTGATGTTGATGTTGATGTTGATGTTGATGTTGATGTTGATGTTGATGTTGATGTTGATGTTGATGTTGATGTTGATGTTGATGTTGATGTTGATGTTGATGTTGATGTTGATGTTGATGTTGATGTTGATGTTGATGATGTTGATGTTGATGTTGATGTTGATGTTGATGTTGATGTTGATGATGTTGATGTTGATGTTGATGTTGATGTTGATGTTGGTGTTGATGTTGATGTTGATGTTGATGTTGATGTTGATGTTGATGTTGATGTTGACTGGAATAGCGCTAAACTAACATTTTAATAAGGACGTAAACAAAAACGCAGTATTAGGTACATTTCACTAAAAATCCATTAGATCCAAAGAAACGTATACTTTTTCGCCATAATATTCCTCAAGACAATCGATAAGCTGAGAGTAATAATGTCAACCTTTTAAGAGTAGATAAAAGTGTTAATAAGGGTCCTTTTTCAAAATTCATTTCAAAATTCAAATTTTAAAGTTCAAAAATTTAGAATTAAAAATTCAAAAATAAAACTTAAAACTTCAAAATTTATAATTCATAATTATTAATTCATAATTCATTATTTATAATTTATAATTCATAATTCATAATTCATAATTCATAACTCATAATTCATAATTCATAATTCATAATTCATAATTCATAATTCATAATTCATAATTCATAATTCATAATTCATAATTCATAATTTATAATTCATAATTCATAATTCATAATTCAAAATTCAAATTCAAAATTCCAAATTCCAAATTCAATATTCAAAATGATTTAATGCAAAATATAAAATTTTAAATTAAAAATTAAAAATTCAAAATTTAAAATTCAAAATTCAAAATTCATAATTCATAATTCATAATTCATAATTCATAATTCATTATTCATAATTCATAATTCATAATTCATAATTCATAATTCATAATTCATAATTCATAACTCATAATTCAAAATTTAAAATTTCAAATTTCAAATTTCAAATTTCAAATTTCAAATTCAAAATTCAAAATGCAAAATTCAAAATGTTGGCTGTGACGTGGAAACTTGTTGATGTTGATGATGTTGATGTCGATGTTGATGTTAATGTTGATGTTGATGTTGATGTTGATGTTGATGTTGATGTTGATGTTGATGTTGATGTTGATGTTGATGTTGATGTTGATGTTGATGTTGATGTTGATGTTGATGTTGATGTTGATGTTGATGTTGATGTTGATGTTGATGTTGATGTTGATGTTGATGTTGATGTTGATGTTGATGTTGATGTTGATGTTGATGTTGATGTTGATGTTGATGTTGATGTTGATGTTGATGTTGATGTTGATGTTGATGTTGATGTTGATGTTGATGTTGATGTTGATGTTGATGTTGATGTTGATGTTGATGTTGATGTTGATGTTGATGTTGATGTTGATGTTGATGTTGATGTTGATGTTGGTGTTGATGTTGTTGTTGATGATGTTGATGTTGATGTTGATGTTGATGTTGTTGATGATGTTGATATTGATGTTGATGTTGATGTTGATGTTGATGTTGATGTTGATGTTGATGTTGATGTTGATGTTGATGTTGATGTTGATGTTGATGTTGATGTTGATGTTGATGTTGATGTTGATGTTGATGTTGATGTTGATGTTGATGTTGATGTTGATGTTGATGTTGATGTTGATGTTGATGTTGATGTTGATGTTGATGTTGATGTTGATGTTGATGTTGATGTTGATGTTGATGTTGATGTTGATGATGTTGATGTTGATGTTGATGTTGATGTTGATGTTGATGTTGATGTTGATGCATTGAATTTTTACTCACCGAGTAAACGCTGTTGCATGAACGTTGTATTATCGATCTCTGAGCGGCTCTCTCTGCATCCCTTATTTTGTTGTGAGAGCTTAGAGCAGGCGTATCGTATTTTTAATCCTAGCACTAATATTCAGCGAGTAATAATTCAATGCAACAAATTTTCAATTGCTTTGCTTAAGCAGCTCCCAACTCGTCCCGGTGACGTTTTGATTTTTTTTCTTTTTTTTATTATGAATTCAAAAAATTAACCTTTACGGTCGTATCATTTTTTTAATCATAGCTCTTATACTCAGCGAGTAGCAATTCAATGCATCGCCGATGAATTTCGAAAAATTCATTTTTCAATTTTTTTGGAAACCTGCGCAGTAAAACGTAACTTCGTCACGACAAAAATAAAAATTCAATACTCAAATATCAAATTTCAAAATTCAAGTCTTAAATTTCAAATCTAGTGTTAAAATTTAAATTCAAAATTTATTTCTATTTTAGTCTTAAATTTCAAATCTACTATCAAATTCAAATTTAAAATTTATTTATTTATATCTTAATATTTTTGAATACGGCCTTTCATTATTTATATTGAAAACGAGTTTTTGAGCTCTGCAGAGCCGTTGTTGTTGTTGTTGTTGGCTGTCGCCTTCTTTGTTCTTCATGTTGTCTTATTCTCAACATGATTGGCCTAGAGCTCAAAAACTCGTTTTCAATATTTATTTATTTATTTAAAAGTTTCAAAAATTCAAACTTAATCTGAGTTTGAAATTGTAATTTGAAATTTAAGATTTGACATATGAAGTTTGAAATTTGAAATATGAAAATTGAAACTGGTAATTTAAAATTTGAAATTTGATATTTAGAACTTGAAATTTGAGTTTTGAAATTTGGTGTTGAAATTTGAATAAAATTTGAAATATGAATTTTAAAAAAGAACTGCAACACTTTCTATACCTAGAAATTAATTTTGTAACCCTTTATTTCTGAATTATGAATTTGAAAAATCATATTTTGTATTTAAAATTTGCATTTTCAAATATAATATTTCAAATCTAACATTTTAAATTCATTATATTCCTCAATTTATTATTAAATTCCAAATATCAAAGATAAAATTTCAAATTATATATTCCGATTACAAACTTCAAATTCAAAATGTAAATGTCAAATTTCACTTTCACACTTTCTATACCTAGAAATTAATTTTGTAACCCTTTATTTCTGAATTATGAATTTGAAAAATCATATTTTGTATTTAAAATTTGCATTTTCAAATATAATATTTCAAATCTAACATTTTAAATTCATTATATTCCTCAATTTATTATTAAATTCCAAATATCAAAGATAAAATTTCAAATTATATATTCCGATTACAAACTTCAAATTCAAAATGTAAATGTCAAATTTGAGATTTCAAATTTAAATATTCAAGTCATAAATTTCCATTTGATATTTCAATTTGAATCAAATTTTAAATATGAATTTTTGAAAATTAACCACACTGAACCAAATATTGTTCTTAAAATCAAAGAATCTCGTTCATAAAGCGAAATTCATTGATTTTTAAGAACTATTCATTGCCCCAAAGAACGAATTCTTTGGTTCAATGAATCGTTGTTCTTAATTTTAAGGAAAAGTTCATTGTTCGCGTTCATTAAAATTTTGTTCCAGTTCTTGTGTTGTAATATCTAAAAAACCATTAGAGAATTTTATCTCAATAAGAAAATGATTTTTTAAAATATATCTTGATATTGTTTTAAAATTTCTAAGGACAGACTAACTTATTGTTACAGTTGTATGTGTCATTAATTAATCATTTTTCTTCATAACATATCAAAGAAATAACGTAAGAACAAAGATTCATTGAATCAAGGAACTCGTACTTTGGACCAATTTTAATGTATAATACATTGGGACAAAGAACTTTTTCTTTGTTATTAAGTACGTTTTTGGTTCTGTGCACAACACCTTCTTTACTCTGAATTCTGTCTTTTACCTGTTTCCTTTGCCATCTATCGCTACCCGTTGTCTTCTTATATAAATGGTTTAACTCTTTTATTGCGTTGATTAAAGTCATGGCTAGTATTTGAATTAATTTTATCAAAATTTCTTTTGTTCCCGCTATTTTTATTTACGTTAAGTTTGCTGATGGTTGCTTACGTTATGTCTACTGATTGCCTCATGTTTTTCGTTTTTTTTTTTTTTTTATTAAAATTTTTGTTCTTATGTTGCAAAAAATTGTTATATTTCCTGTTTGTCTGTCAGTATTTTTTTTTGTTTGTTTCTTTGCTTATATTGCACTGTCTGTCCATCGCACTGGCAGGTTGTGTATCTGTGCGACTGTTTATGTGGCGATTTGCCGGTTTGCCAGCTTTTCAGCCTGTCTGACTGAAATTTGTAAAGACAGGAAGTCATCTTAATTGGATTTTTGTTGTTTTTATCTTTTGACATTTGATGATGCTACTCTGGATGCTTTTTGTATTAAAAGCAAACACAAAAACAAAAAACAAAAACAAAAAAAAAAAAAACAAAAAATCAGGTTTCACAGTGACTGGAATAGCGCTAAACTAACATTTTAATAAGGATATAAAAAAAAACGCAGTGTTTGGTACATTCCACTAAAAATCCATTAAAGAAACGTATGCTTTTCCGCCATAATATTCCTCAAGACAATCCATAAGCTGAGAGTAATAATGTCAACCTTTTAAGAGCAGATATAATAAGAGATCCTTTTTTAAAATTCATTTCAAAATTAAAATTTTAAAGTTCAAAATTTAGAATTCAAAATTCAAAATTAAAACTTAAAAATTCAAAATTCATAATTCATAATTCATAATTCATAATTCATAATTCATAATTCATAATTCATAATTCATAATTCATAATTCATAATTCATAATTCAAAATTCATAATTCATAATTCATAATTCATAATTCATAATTCATAATTCATAATTCATAATTCATAATTCATAATTCATAATTCATAATTCATAATTCATAATTCATAATTCACAATTCATAATTCATAATTCATAATTCATAATTCATAATTCATAATTCATAATTCATAATTCATAATTCGTAATTCATAATTCATTATTCATAATTCATAATTCATAATTCATAATTCATAGTTCAAAGTTCCAAATTCAAAATTTTAAATTCAAAATTCAAAATTCATAATTTTAAATTCAAAATTCATAATTCATTATTCATAATTCATAATTCATAATTCATAATTCATAATTCATAATTCATAATTCATAATTCATAATTCATAATTCATAATTCATAATTCATAATTCCAAATTCAAATTCAATGTTCAAAATAATTTTAATGCAAAATACAAAATTTTAAATTAAAAATTCAAAATTCAAAACTTAAAACTCAAAATTCAAAATTCAAAATTCAAAATTTAAAATTTAAAATTAAAAACTCAAAACTCAATATTCAAAACTAAAAATTCAAAATTTAAAATTCAAAACTCAATATTCAAAACTCAAAAGTTAAAATTCAAAATTCAAAATTCAAAATTCAAAATTCAAAAGTCAAAATTCAAAATTCAAAATTCAAAATTCAAAATTCAAAATTCAAAATTCAAAATTCAAAATTCAAAATTCAAAATTCAAAATTCAAAATTCAAAATTCAAAATTCAAAATTCAAAATTCAAAATTCAAAATTCAAAATTCAAAATTCAAAATTCAAAATTTAAAATTTAAAATTTAAAATTTAAAATTCAAAATTTAAAATTCAAAATTTAAAATTCAAAATTGAAATTTCAAAATTGAAATTCATTAAAAAATCATAATTCATTAGAAATTCAGTTAAGAATTCGAAATTTAATAGTCGAAAGTAAAACATAAAAATCCAACTAGACAAACTCCTACTCAATTCTGCGTTTCCATGTTGCTATCTCGCTATCACTCTTCCAACCTTAAGACACTTACATTTCAAGTTACAGAAATGCTTGGCAAATATTTGAAGCTTCTCATGCGCAGATCCGCGTAACATTAGCCGGTTGGTTCTTCACAATGATTGCGCAAAGTTTTGCATAAATTCTTTACTCAGTTAATTTAACATAATTAAAGAACGTAAAACTTAATAACTAAACGTAGCTCATATCAGTGGGAAGTAATTCATAATTTTGTTCTTCGTCTTCTTCGTCACACTTAAAACAACACAGCAATTTGCCTCTTATAATTGGTTTATTCGCAGAGCATTTACTGCTCTGCTATTAAGCTGCTTTATTGTTGTTGCTAACCAAATGAAATTTTGTTATTAAAAACTATCTAGACAAGCTCATCAGATATATTGTTGTTGTGGTTGTTGTTATTGCTTGTGTTGTCTAGTTTTTCTTGCGCTACAAAAATGCAGGAAAAACTAAATTTGTAAAAAAGAACAAAAAACTACACGAAATTCATGAATGAACGAACTGAACCAAACTAAGCTAAAGCGAACCAAACGGAACGTAAAACATGCTAAAGTTGCAGACCAAGGCTTTTCCGTCATTTCCATTAATGTTGATCATCATTATCATGCATCGCATCGTAAATTCACTGGTTCGCTGGCTGGTTGTTTGCGGAATGAGTGATCGTTGGCTGGCTAGCTGTGGCTGGTTGGCTTGATGGTGATGGCCTGTTGGCGTTGTTTTCTTCTTTGCTATTCTGCTTCCTTACCAACCATATATTTACTTTCTTCGTTGATAAATTTCGTTGCTTGACATGCGCCCAAAAGAAGAAAAAAAAAAAAACAACAGCCATAAAAACCACCACCACGATGACGCTTAAATTCCTTCCACAAAAAGTCATCCATTCACAACTTTTAAAAAGTCTCAATGAATGGCTTTTTGCCACTGCTTCTTCTTCTTCTTTTTTCTTTCTTTATTTTTTTTCCGCTACTGTAGCTCTTGCTCCGGCTCTGGCGTAATATTTTTACACACACATACACACGTTCATACAATATTTTGCTTCACTTACTTCATTCATTCATTATTTTATTTCTTACCGTGAAGTGGTGCTTTGTTTTTGCTGTTCCCGTAGTTGTCGAAGTTGTTGTTTTTCTCGTCGTTTCCACACATTTTGTGTAACACAATTTAAGCAATTCATGAATGAAAAGCTGCCATTGCTGCTGAATATGCACAACTTATGCAATGCAGTGCACAACTTCTGATGCCCTCCTCCTCCTTCACCTCATTACGTGAGTGCATAACTAAGTGGGACGGCACTGTAATAATTGTGCTTTGAAGGGGTTCATGCCATGGGTTTCCACCTTAGATTTGAGCATTTAACATATGCTTAGTATTATACTACAAGATTTAGTAAAGCCGTTGTAATGGAATTTTTGGTATTTGTAACAACCCTTTCCAGTAGAAATGATATGAACTTTTAATATAACATTCTGATACCTGAATAATTTTGTTCTATAGATTTCACGGGCAATATATTACGGGTATCACGAATATCTTTCGTATCTAAGTTATTATCTGTTATTAATATTTATTTATTTGTAGTTATCTGTTCAGTCGAAAAACCTTCTTATGGCCTTTGGTGTCTTCTATGCTACAAAGAAATATTAACAAAGTCGGAAAATACAACTCTTTTTGTATAAAAATGGGAGAAGAAAACTACAAAATAATTAAAAATCAAACAAAATATAATCAAAAATAAGAAAATAAGAAGGAAATTTTTAAAACAAACAAAAATATTAAAAAAAATAGATGAGATAGAAAAAGAATAATTAAAAATATATAACAAATATATATAAAATAAATATTTACATATTAATAAATATATATATATACAGTACACGTCCAATATAACGAATACCCGATTTAACAAATGTCCAATATAACGAACGGCAAAATCTCTTCATTGACTATTCTATATAACGAATTCAAATATTTTGTTGCCATTCGATTTAACGAACACTCAAAGGCTTCTATACTAAAATCAATATTTTACAAGAAAAATTATAGCTAAAAAAAAAAAAAATATGCGAATATTTTATTAATATATAAATAAAAACTTAACTATTAAAAACTATATATTTTTGCTTAAAATATTCATTCGATATAACGAATTTTTCGATTTAACGAAAAGGCTGGACAAGAAACTATTCGTTATATTGGACGTCTACTGTACATAAAAATATAATGAAAAAAAATGAAAAACAAATATAATAATAAAAACAAAAAATTAAAAATGATAAAAAATGATTTAATTAAAAAAGTACAGGTTTTTAAAAATAATTAAAATTAAATTTTTTAAATGTTATTTATTAAATGTTGAAAAAATTACAATAATACAATATTAAAAAAAGACCTACAAAATTGTAAATAAATAAAAAAAAATAGTAAAAATATAATAAGAAAATAATAAAAAAAAAACACAAATAATAGTTTATTTTTAAGTTAAAAAACAAAGTAACAGTTTTTTAAAGTTTAATTTAAAAATCATACTGAATTTAAAATAATATAAAATAAAACAAGGTTTAAAATAGGTTTTACTATCTAAAATATAAAAAATATTAAAAATAATTATCAATAATACTATATAAAATACAAAAAAAAAAAAAAATACAAATAAGCAAGTAAAAAATAAATTAGAATAAAATAAAACAAAAACTAACAAGAATTAATAACTTACCAAAAAAATATTAAAAAAATATACAAAAAATATAAAAAAATTCTAGTACAAAACAATATAAAAGTAATAAAAATAAAATTTTAAAATGTTAAGAAATAATGAAAAATTACATAAAATTATATATAATATATATTAAATATATTATATATTTATTATTAATAATATTATAACAATAAAAAATTAAAAAAAAAATTGTTTAAATAAAAAAAATAATTAAAAAATAAAAAATATCGAAAAATAATAAAAAAAAAAAAACATGAAAGTACTACAAACTAATAAACATAAAATTATTACAAAGAATAAACAATATAAACTGATTAAAAATAATCAATCAAAATCTTCGATTGGGCCGAAGTTTAAATACCCCCGCGCCCGAACCAAAGTGTATCCAAAGTCTAAAGCAGTCAATAAAATGTTTATTTCTAAAAACATTTTCTTCATGTTTTAACAGAAAATATAATATTTGCTTTTGTTTTTTGATAAAGTCACTTTGCATGAAAGGTAGGCGTGGTTTTCATCCGATTTGGCTCATTTTCGAACTTGATCCTTATTTTTGTAGATACAAGCTTAACCCTTCGTGGGACCCTAAGGTCCGTAGGGACTTTTTCGGTTTTGAATCGCAAATTACTCCTATTTTGGCCACTACGACCACCTCCCAAAGTTACCATGTATTCCTGGAACATTTAGTTCTGCGTCTTTTACGGGTTCGATCATTAAAATCGGACCAGTGGTTACCGAGATCTAAGGATTTACTTTTACTGCCTACGAGAAAGGTCCCTAAAGTCCCCTGGGACATAGTATGAAAATTAAGCAAATTAACGGTATTACTTCGTGGAATTCATTGTTTTATGGCTCAAAATTGCAGCTGCGTTTAGTTTCAAGGTAAAATAAATATTTTTGCTAATTGGGTTTTCCAAGAAATGAGCAGGGGGAGGTATAAGTTTGCTTATTTTATTGCTTTGTTCATCCCTGATGCATTTGTCTTATACCTGCGGCCTACCTGAATGTTGGGGGAAAAAAAGCTGGAGTGGACACGATGGACCAAATGCTAGGTACATACACGTGTAAAAGAGGTTCTAAACGCTGGCCACTGGCCATGTTTTATAATATTGTGGACGTTGCTGCATTGGCGTCATTTATCGCCTATAATGACCTCAATCCGAGCCAGAAAAGCGACAGGAGGCGGTCGTTCTTATACAAATTAGTTCAGCAGTTGGCTACTCCCGAAATCGAAGAAAGGGCGCTCAATAATCGTATAACCCGCTACCCCCATATCAAGAGAGCTATGATAGACTACAACGTCATACCACTAGAAGAGAGCATTACAAGCGAAGCACCACCAATCCAACACAGGGATTAACGGAAAACTTGCTATTTATGTCAACAACACAACAACAGGCAACGTAAAACAAGATTTGCATGCTGCGATTGCAGGAAGTTTGTTTGTATGGAGCATTCAGAGCAGATGCACCGTTGCATGCCGTGCAGGACGTCCAGGATTCAGCGAGCAGAACAATAAAATAATATTAGATTAAGACTATATCTCAATAAAAATAATTAATATTTAATTTAAAACCAAAATTTGCCCGTGTTCAATAATTTTTAGTGCATTTTATAGGCAATTTTCATATTATGTCCTAGCGGACCTTAGGGACTTTTGACGTATAATTTACTTAGGGTCCCACGAAGGGTTAAATATTGAATTTCGTGATGATAGCTTTAAAATTACGATTGTAATCGTGATCACAGACAGACAAACAGACGGAGAGAAAGACGCACAGACAGACGGACAAAGCTAAATCGACTCGGGTGGTTATGCTAATCAAGAAGATATATATTTACTTTTCTATAACTCCCACACCTCCTTATGGGCCTTACCAACGGAGTGATAAAATGAATATACCTTTGACGTTTCTTAAAAGTAGGGGTATAAATGACATCAAAATAAAAAAAAAACAGCTGACAATTGTACAAAACAATAACAATAAAATATTTTAAAAAATATTAAAAAATAATTAAATAATAATATAACATTATAACAAATAATAAAAAATAAAAAAATTTAAAAAATAGTACAAAACAATATAAAAATAATAAAGAATTTTAAAAAATATTAAAACTAAATAAAAATAATAAAGAATTTTAAAAAATATTAAAACTAAATAAAAATAATAAAGAATTTTAAAAAATATTAAAACTAAATATCGATACTCCCAACATATAAGTTGATAACTCAAATTACCAACTTTTAAAGGGACAGTATTTATCTGAATCTGCGCATTGAACTCCGCCTGGTGACAACTTTTTGAACCTATAGCTTAAAATTTGAGGCATTGGCAGCTATTTTTAAAATTACAACTTTGGTATATTTAGGAGAGGACTAACAAAACTAAAATTGTCATACTGAAAAATTACGACTTTCGAATTACCAATTTATACGTTGGACGTAGCGATATTAATAAATTAAAATTTTAAAAGAACTTTTAAAGATAATAAAAAATATTAAAAATAATGAAAAGTAATAAAAAAAAAACTAATAAAAATAATTGAAAAAATGATGAAAAATAAAACAAAAATTATAAAAAGTAATAAAATATTGTAAAAATAATGAAAAATAATAAAAACTAATAAAAATAAATAAAAAATAATAAAAATTATAAAATTTTAAAAAAGGTCAAAAATAGTAAAAAAATAAATGTAAAATAAATAAAAAAATAATTATAAACTACTTAAAAATAATCAAAAATAACACAATATAAAAAAAAACGAACAATCGCGCAAAAGAATTAAAATTGTTCTTGTCCGCATCCATTTCATAATCCCTGTGCCACTTCTTGTTGTAATGCTTGTCTCAATCGATTTCTAAATAATTGTCTGAATCCTAGTCCCCTAATCCATGTCATAATCCTTGACCAAATCCCTATTCTCACCCTTTTTCTACCCCTTCTCCCAATCCTTGTCCAAATACTTCTTTTAATTCAGGACTAAATTCTTGACTACGCTCTTGTTCTTGACCGAATCTCTTTTATAAACCTGTCCCACTTTTTTCCCAATCTATTTTTCTATTTCTTGTTTTACATAAGTGTTGTCCAAATTCTTGTCACAATCCTTGTCTGAATTGTGTCCTCAATCCTCATCTATTGTCGTAATGCTTATATTTTCCCTGCTCTTAATCGTTTTTTAAACCCATGTCCTCATATTTTCTCTAATCCTTGTTTTAATTATTGTTTTGATTTGGATTTTTGATTCCATGATTTTTATCCACTTTTTGTCGTACGATAGTTTGATTGTAAGGCCATTATCGTTGGCAAATTCCGAAATATAAATAGCAGCCGTGTATTCTAATTATTTTATTTTATTTATTTATTTATTTTAATGTAATTCTTTATATTGTCTTTTTTTAAATATTTTTGATATCTTTTTTTATTTTTTTATATTTTTTTTTATGAATGAAAATTCTGTTCGAAATTTGATTTTTTTTATGATTTCTAACTACAAATTAGAGTTTGAAATAAAATTAAACAATTTTCATGAATTTGATCAAGCAAATTTCTCTTTAATGTTCTAGACAATAATATCCTGACGCACAAAAGCTTCAAATTGCGACGCAAATTCCTGTAAAACTGCGCAAAATTTTCTTCAGTTTATTAAATATATAAATAGCTGGCATCTAATCAGATTAAAATGTATAAGAAAGCATCTATGGCTTTCAGCGCCAATAAACATCTGGAATATTATTTATACATTGTTTTTTTTTTTTTTTTTTTTTTTTACCGAGCTTGAGATATTAAATCATTTATTTACATAGTCATCAAATTACGAGTCACGGTTTCCGTTGCTGCCACTGCTAGACAAACAACTCTCATTCACCCTACGCACTACAACAACAACATAACTGTTGACTTTAATTTTATTGCTGTTGTGCTGTGTTGAGTCGTTGTTGTTGCTACTACTTATTCAGCATATTAATTAAAACCTCAAAAGTAAAAGCTTGAACATCCGGTCGCCATTATTTTCAGTTTTGCGCGCGCTTTTCTCAAAATAACTTTTTTTTTTTTGTTGCAAATGCGTAATTTTTACACAACAACGCATTTTTGTTGTTTTTGTTTATGTTTTTGTTTAAGTAGCTGTCATAGCTGTTTATATGATGTCCAAAGTGATTTTTATAAACATTAAAATTTCAACACCTTGCTTTTTTTTAATTTTCAAATTTAAAACGCAATTTTTTCTTTTTGTCAAAAACTATCTGCACACGTTCGTACACATTTATGTGTGAATGTGTATGTATGTTAATTTTATATTTCTAATGGAATTTAAACTAAATTTCTGGAATTTTTCGCTCATCCATGAAATAGTTGTGGTTGTTTTTGTTTTGATGGGTGGTGATGATTTGTGAACTGGAGCGTGATGTGCGTGTGCGTTAGAAAATATGTTAAAATTAGTGTGGACACGACCAATAAATGACTTTTTTTATTTTACTTCTGTCAATACAACCAATTATTGTCATCAACAAGAGTTGAGGCTGATGTAAATATCCTTCTTACTTATGTAATAATCAGAGGCGCTACCAGGAATTTGTTTTTGGGGGAGGGGGGGGGTTTATAACTATATGTATATAAAAGATAATGTTTTTTTTTTTAAATTTGTAACCAATATGCCCCCATAATGAATAAATTTTTATTTGCGTTTTTTTTTGCATTAGGAAAATGTGATTGAAATCCAATTAGAATGTCTCTGCATTTGTTTTTCAGCATTTATATACAATTTTTTTAATTCTATTTCAGCATTATCTCTTACATTTTTTACTTCTTGCAAACTGATATTGGCTAAATCGACTGCTTGTGTCAAATCAATGTTTCGAGTTTGAAGAAATTTGCATAAAATGTATGAATAACCAAATACTTGGTTAATACACTGCAAAGATATAAGAAAGTATGTCTTTTGTAATGCACAATTCAGTAAATTGACTTGGCTGGATGTGTTTGCATCCTACCAACAGGAAATTTTGCCTAATGCCAATATTATAGCATCGAAAAAATTCACAAAAACCGTAATCGAGTTGTATCTCTCAACCGTAGGACAAATTTTCTTCAGTTTTTGATGACTACAAATATTTAACTCTTCGAGGCACTGTTTCAAAACCACTTGCAAAACCATGTGCAAAAATTTAAAGGTCTAGTATTTCTTCATTGAAATTCATCATCGTTATAGCAAAATTATCAGAAAAAGAACTGATTTTCATGTTTTCGCCTATAGCTCATAAACTCGAGCTGATGGAGAAAAACGGAGTCTATATCTGAAATCAAGAAACCCAATTTGTCTATAATCAGCTGAATAATCTCCGGCACCAAAATATCTGTCGCGAAGTGTTATGCTTCAACCGCAATCGATTTGAAATTGCGGTTGAAGCATAAAAACATGTTATTACTTATTATCTTTTTGTGACAATAATTGGGGGGGGGGGGGGGTTTAAACCCCAAACCCCCTTTTGTTGCGCTTCTGGTAATAATAAATACTATATAGTATAATTTTCTTTAATTTGAAAATTGAAGTAGAAAATTTTTTAGTGGAACTTATAATTTTTAAATATTTTAATAATAATATTTTTACATAAAATAAAATAGAATTAATATAAAAATTTTAATTCTCCAATTAATAAAAATTATATTGTGATTTTAAATAAAAAATTATATATCCAAAATTTTTCCATATCAGGTTATTTTATTACCGTATTCATAAAATTATTTCAACATAGCAAATTTCGGGTAACTTTCTCGGCATAATTGGCAGTATAAGTAGAACCTAAGTAGCTTGAGTGGATCACAGTGAAAAGTCATACAAGACTACTGATGAGTTGGTGTAGCGGCCAACGAAACAGTCTTTATAGTCAAGCTGTGTGATTTGCTCTATACAGAGCTGTTGCTGTTGTTGTTGCCTTCTTTGCCTTCATGTTGTCTGGTTGTCAACATGCTTGGCCTAAAGCTCCAATTTGTTTTCATTTCAAAATAGCTTTAAAACGTGCATTAGTTAAAAAGATTTTTTATATTAAAGTCTTAAAATGTGGTTATTCATAAACCTGTTGTAGCTGCTTTGTATTTAAAATAGGAACACTTTCGATTTGAAGTGGAAAGATTGTAAAAAAAATGGTTTGTGTATTAGATAAATTTAATGACTTATCATTTATTTGTCACAATTTTGTCAACATTTTGATATTTAAACATCATAAGTTTTTCGAAGCTACCCTCTGACCTAAAAAAAAATGGTCATATTATTATCTTTTTTGTAAATATTTTGAAAGGTTTTGACAAATTTTGTTGTTTTTATTTTCTCTTGTTTTTGTTGGAATTGTTTTAAAACGTTTTGAATTTTTTTTTAAAATTTTCCAAATGTTTGATATATTTTTGAGTAATTTTGACAATATTTGTGCTCAAATAAAAGCAAATAATTTTAAAAATGCTTTATGAGAGATTTATTACACGTTTCAGCCATTTTTAAAATCCCCTCATTTATAAAAAAACATTTTCAAATATTTTTTGACATTTTGTTTTTTTTTTTTATATATTTTGACATAATTTGATCTATTTGTGACAAAATTTGTGCTCAGATGAGAAAAAAAAAAATAAAAATGCTTTACCGAGGGTTAATTCATGAAACAATTACTAGGTCTGATCTTTTTAAGATGGCTGCTCAAATGAGAAATTTTGCAATTTTACAAAGCTGTAAGAGATACAAACGTGAAACGACAAAAGCAACAACAACAATTAGAAAAACTCTAAATTATCAGCTGATTTTGACAACTAGCGCACTATCTGCTCTCCTACTATCTGCTCTCCTTGTAATTGTATCATTGGTCTATTGAAGGTTTCAACAATTTTTAAAATTCTCTCAATTATGAAGCATTTAATAGAGATTTTTAACGCTATTGAACGTTTATGAGTAATGTTTTTTTTAATTTTTTTTTTTTTATTTTTTTCTTATGCAGGATTTATAAGAGGTTCATAATTTTTTATGAATACAGCCGTTAGAAAATAAGACCCAACAATTTTGGTATATTTTCTTAAAAATTTTCGATTGGGGCGTTATTTTTTTTTTTAATTTCGTTATGTAACGAATATTATTATTGTTAGCGCATTGTCTTACATTTTTTACACTAATCAATTTATTAAACGGACGATTTATTACACTGTGAGCTTTTTGTTACCTTTCTTCTCTATATTTGATAATTATCAACTTTTTCACTTAATTTTGACGTGACGAAGTTACGTTATACTGCTCTAGTTTCCAAAAAAGATGAAAAATGAATTTTTTAAAAATTCATCTGCGTTTCATTGAATTGTTATTCGCTGGGTATAAGAGCTATGATTAAAAAAATAGTGTAACCGTAAAGGTTAATTCTTTGGCTATATTAAAAAAATAAAAAAAAAAATTTAATACGGCATAGGGACATAGTGGCAGCTGCGTAAGCAACGCAACTGAAAATTTGTTACATGGAATTATTACTCGCTGAGTATTAGTGCTGGGATTAAAAATACGATACGCCAATAAACGCCTACTGGAAGCCCTCACAACAAAATTAGACAAAAAATTTCTGACATCATGGGGACGCTGAGAGAGCCGCTCAAAGATCGATAACGCAACATTCATGCAGCGGCGTTGCATTGAATTTTTACTCAATGAGTATATAACCTACGATAAAAGTTTAAAAAGGAAAATAAAGTTTTTATACATGGCTTTACGACAAAAATAAAAATAAAATTCCGGCTTCGTCAGGTCGTGAATATAGCAGCTTATGTAACAGAAATGTAATATCGTTGCATGGAATTATTACTCACTCAGGAGGAGTGCTACAGTAAATTTTGTTCTACGACAGCAGGGATGTGTTATTACGCTTCACAACTAAATTACAAAAAAAATTTTGTTGTCATGATTTCAGGGATGCAATCACATAATGCAGTAAAAATGATAAAGCCATGAAAAAACGTTGCATGGATTTTTAACTCTGTGACTACTGGTGCAACGGTAAATTTTAAGGAACGAAAACAAAGGTGAGGTCTTCGGGCATATGACAAAAATAAAACAAAATGTGACGGCGTGTCAAAAACCCCCAGGGAACCGCCTAATGTGACGCATATGCATCACTTTTGCTGGATTAATTGAAATTAGAGCACAACCAATGGGGAAGCAAAAAAAAAGCTAAACGAAAAGCACCAACTCCAAATCCAACAACAACTCCATCACCAATACCAACATCAACATCAACACCAACACCAACACCAACATCAACACCAACACCAACACCAACACCAACACCAACACCAACACCAACACCAACATCAACATCAACATCAACATCAACATCAACATCAACATCAACATCAACATCAACATCAACATCAACATCAACATCAACATCAACATCAACATCAACATCAACATCAACATCAACATCAACATCAACATCAACATCCACACCAACAGCAACATTAACATCAACATCAACATCAATATCAACATCAACATAAACATAACCATTAACATCAACAACTTCATCAACATGAACATCAACATCAACATCAACATCAACATCAACATCAACATCAACATCAACATCAACATCAACATCAACATCAACATCAACATCAACATCAACATCAACATCAACATCAACATCAACATCAACATCAACATCAACATCAACATCAACATCAACATCAACATCAACATCAACATCAACATAAACATAAACATCAACATCAACATCAACATCAACATCAACATCAACATCAACATCAACATCAACATCAACATCAACATCAACATCAACATCAACATCAACATCAACATCAACATCAACATCAACATCAACATCAACATCAACATCAACATCAACATCAACATCAACATCAACATCAACATCAACATCAACATCAACATCAACATCAACATCAACATCAACATCAACATCAACATCAACATCAACATCAACATCAACATCAACATCAACATCAACATCAACATCAACATCAACATCATCATCAGCATCTACATCAACATCAAGATCAACATCAACATCAACATCAACATCAACATCAACATCAACATCAACATCAACATCAACATCAACATCAACATCAACATCAACATCAACATCAACATCAACATCAACATCAACATCAACATCAACATCAACATCAACATCAACATCAACATCAACATCAACATCAACATCAATATCAACATCAACATCAATGTCAACATCAACAACAACAACAACAACAACAACAACAACAACAAAAACAACACCAACACTAACAACAAACAAGAATCTTCGTCACGTCAAAATCTACGGGTGTGTCCACGACACAGCCAACTCCTCTTTTAATCTTGTGGTTTACTTTCGTTTAGCCACTTTACCGAACACTTTAGAGCAGTGGTCATCAAACTCTATACAAGCATATTTTGTTTATGTATAAAAGCTCATTGAAAGCTTTGCACTGAAAAAAAATACTACTTGAGTCTCAATCGAAGTAGTATCGAAGAAACATATTAATATTCACTATTTTATGCACTGTTAGAAAAAAGGAGAAAACTTTAAAATAGTAAGGGTAAATTTCATAATTTAATTTCAATTTTTAAAATTCAATTTTTATTTAGAAGTGTCAATACTTACTATACGAAACTGTGTAATTTTTTTGCTTTTTTGTTTTTTTTTATTTCTTTAGGTTTTTTTTTTCGTTTTTGATTTAATTTGAATTCATTGTTTGAAAAAAATATTTGTTTACTTCTCTAAGCGCTTTTATTTTTCAATTTAATAACATTATTTATTATTTGGAATACTTGGTCTTAGCTATTTGTGATTGTGTTTTTTTTCTTTATATTTTTTTAAGAATTTGTTTTTAATATTTTATTTGTTTCTTAGCGTGGATTATAAAAAAGAATTTTTTAAAAATTCACACTATGGAGAATTATCCGAGCTCCTTATAATTTAATTATCCGCATACAAATTATGGTTAACAGACTATTTTTATCTATAAAAAAAAGTAAACGAAACATAGGTTTCTTATAGTTCATAATACAAAAACATAAAATTTATAAAAAAGCATAAAAAAAAGAAATTTACTACAAATGCAGCTTCGGCCGAAAAACTTATATTCCCTCATATCCCTCATATGGGTATATTTTTAAGAATATTATCAACATCTATTTCACCATAATGACATTTTATTCGAACCAAGTCCTCTTTATGCTCGTCAGATAATTATAATGCGAACGGCATTAATGTTATATTCTTTAAGAGCAGAAACAGTCCGGTAGCACACAATACATTGAGGTTCAGAAAAAATATTTTCTGCAAAAAAGAATTGCAACTCCCATTCAAGTAGAGACATTTTGCATAGAAATAGAAAAAACTGATATTTTTATGTGTTATGTAGCATAAGTTGCTTATGCGCAGAAAAAAAAACAATCCAACAAGCATGCATGTGCCGCAGGTCTGTTCTGCATGAAATTTCAGTAGATACTGACGCAGTTCAGTTCTCGTCCGTGAGTTAATATGTATACAGAAAGCTTTTAAGCACAAAAGCTCAAATGCCCGCGGGCATAGGCTTTGATGATCACTGCTTTAGAGCAACACTTCTAAAGGTTTATAACTCAAAATCAAAAATTACTCAAGATATACACTCATTTTCATAGTTGGTTTCTTTAGAAAAGTTGTTCATATTATTCTGGGCAACAACTTTGCCCAACAAATAAATATGAAAAAATCAGATCCAGTGGGTCTTATCGAGTGAGTCTTCCATAAAGTTCGTAAAAAAAGAGAAATTCTTCGTGTTTTTTTTTTTAATTGTAGAACTCAAGTTTATTGTTTCTGGGTGTTAAATAAAAAAGAAGCACAAGTATTTTAAAAAAATTATGTGATTGTAGTTGGGTTGTGTGGCATGACGCGCTATCCTGCATGAACCAGAGGTCCTCCAAATTCATGTCTTCAATTTCAGTAAAAAAAAAGTCGGTTAACATGGCTCCGTTGGCCAAAACGTTCTTCCCAGCCTCATTTTCGAAGAAAAATGGTCCAATGCTGCCAACACTCCACAATTGGCACTAAATTGTCACTCTCTGTGGATGCATCGGCTTCTTGACAATAAAGTGCGGGTTTTCCGAGCCCCAGAAGCGGCAATTTTGTCTGTTAACGTAGCCGCCGATATGAAAATGCGCCTCGTCAGAAAAAACGATTTTTTATGAGGCTACACAACACTCACTTTGGAAATAAGTTTCCAATATTTGCCCAGATTGTTCAAGTGTGAAGCCACTAATTTCTTTCCGCGGAGGTATGATACTGACTTTATGTCAAGATTTTGAGCGGGAAACAGCTGTCAGTGTCAAAATAACCTATGATTTAAAAAGAAACCACCCACCCTGTATATTTCTCACTATTTGGACACCAAAATCAGGATTACAACGTTTCGAACCTAGAATCTAAAGTTTGCAAAGGTTGTTTTGCTGCGTTAATGAAGGATAATCAATCTTAAATCTAAGCGAATAATATTTTACGAATAGCCTCTGGTTTGTTTTTTTTATTCAACTTGATTTAATCGTCGTCAACTGCTTAACCCATCGCTGTCTGTGAAAGCAAATCTAACAGCTGCTTTTTCAAAAGACTACAGAAATCATGTTTGTGTTTTATCTTTTGTTATTCTTTTCTTGTTATATGTACTACGTCGTTATGAGACTCTCACCGAGACGACCCCTCTTTTTTTTTATTTTTGGTAAACACTTTATTCAGTTTGAAATTTTTATGAATGAATTTTGGTTTTCCCTCTGCCCACCAAGTAGTGCCCATCAAGTCAGTCTGATCGGACAGACGTTGTATGTAGCATTTGATAGACGGCTGAAACTTTTACGTCGTCATTTTTACGTCTTTTGTTCGCCTTTATTTTCAAGTACGCAGCAATTCTTTCAATTCATTCATAAAGATGCATGAAAAAAAACAAAAAATATTTAAAAAAACAACTCAGCTGAAATAAAAAAAAAAAAAACAAAATGTGGAAAATCGTCGTCAGCGCAAAGAATCCAAATTCAATGAATGAAGAAATAAACATCAGCATATAAATAAAAATAAAACTAAGAGAAGGGTCGAAAAACACAAAATAACCCGCAGAAACAAACGCTGCTGAACCACCGAACCATGACCGAAGCATGAATGAAGCAACATGGAGCTGTTGTTTCGAGTGGAATTTATGAATAAATTTTTTTTTTGTTTCATTTTCTTTAGCAAAAATTTCAATTTGAAAAAAAAAAAAAAAACAAAAACGACACTAATAATACAAAATTAAGTAATGCCAAAATGCTTTGTGCTGCGACGAAGACGTAATCGCATGAAAATTTTACCATCGCGTTGCTGCTTCTTCGCAATTAATTTCATTCATGAACACGTAAATTGTTTTTTTTTTCTTCGTTGCTGCTGAGAATTCATGAATGAAACCAACTTTGCTGGGTCTTAAAAAGCCGCCGGCTGCAGAAACTGGGCGCAATGGTTTGGTATGCTTGGGAACGTAATATTTAGCTTACGGCAGCTGCTACTTAATAACGTTTGTCAGCCACTCGGTTAGACTCGACCGGTCGTCAGCCAGTCAGTTAGTTAGTCAGTCAGTCATTCGGTTAACAAAGAAAGCACCTTGAGATTTGTCCTTTTGGTTGGGTTTTTTGGGTTCGTAAGTTGTTGTTGTTGTCATTCATATGTTCATCGACAATGTGAAATGTTGGCTCTTGTTGTTTGTTTCTCTTGTAGAAGTTTATTTTTTGTGGCTTTTAAATTTGGCAGCATTTTCGAGCAGCTGCCATATTTTTTTTGTAAGGGTTAAGATTTGTATTTTTATGAGAAGGGAATAAATTTATTTTGAAATAACAATCAATGATCGATGGCGTTTGAGAAGCTTTTGTAAATTTTTGTGGTTTTTTTTTTTGTGAACTTAATACTATATATAACAAAAACTAAAAAAAAAAGGTAACAAAAAAATATAAAATAAAAAATTAAAGTATTAAAAAATAAAAAAGTAAAAAACAAAAAAAAAAAAATAAAAAAAAACACAAAAATAAAAGACATAGAAATAAGAAATACAAAATTAAAAGACACAATAAGAAAAAACACAAAAAAAATCAAAACCCACAAAAATAAAAAAAAAACCAAAATACAAACACAATAATAAACACAAAAATACAAAACACAAAAATGAAAATCCACATAAATAAAAAATAAAAAAATATAAAAAACACAAAAGTAAAAAAAAACAAAAAAAAAATGGTAAAAAATAATAATAAATTAAATGAAACATTGCAAAAAGATTACTTTTTAGAAATTTTTCAAATATTCAAAAATTATTTTTTATTATGTATAAGTTATTATTTATTATTTATTATTTGTTATTTATTATTTATTATTTATTATTTATTATTTATTATTTGTTATTAATTATTTATTATTTATTATTTATTATTTATTATTTATTATTTATTATTTATTATTTATTATTTATTATTTATTATTTATTATTTATTATTTATTATTTATTATTTATTATTTATTATTTATTATTTATTATTTATTATTTATTATTTATTATTTATTATTTATTATTTATTATTTATTATTTATTATTTATTATTTATTATTTATTATTTATTATTTATTATTTATTATTTATTATTTATTATTTATTATTTATTATTTATTATTTATTATTTATTATTTATTATTTATTATTTATTATTTATTATTTATTATTTATTATTTATTATTTATTATTTATTATTTATTATTTATTATTTATTATTTATTATTTATTATTTATTATTTATTATTTATTATTTATTATTTATTATTTATTATTTATTATTTATTATTTATTATTTATTATTTATTATTTATTATTTATTATTTATTATTATTTATTATTTATTATTTATTATTTATTATTTATTATTTATTATTTATTATTTATTATTTATTATTTATTATTTATTATTTATTATTTATTATTTATTATTTATTATTTATTATTTATTATTTATTATTTATTATTTATTATTTATTATTTATTATTTATTATTTATTATTTATTATTTATTATTTATTATTTATTTATTATTTATTATTTATTATTTATTATTTATTATTTATTATTTATTATTTATTATTTATTATTTATTATTTATTATTTATTATTTATTATTTATTATTTATTATTTATTATTTATTATTTATTATTTATTATTTATTATTTATTATTTATTATTTATTATTTATTATTTATTATTTATTATTTATTATTTATTATTTATTATTTATTATTTATTATTTATTATTTATTATTTATTATTTATTATTTATTATTTATTATTTATTATTTATTATTTATTATTTATTATTTATTATTTATTATTTATTATTTATTATTTATTATTTATTATTTATTATTTATTATTTATTGTTTATTATTTATTATTTATTATTTATTATTTATTATTTAATATTTATTATTTATTATTTATTATTTATTATTTATTATTTATTATTTATTATTTATTATTTATTATTTATTATTTATTATTTATTATTTATTATTTATTATTTATTATTTATTATTTATTATTTATTATTTATTATTTATTATTTATTATTTATTATTTATTATTTATTATTTATTATTTATTATTTATTATTTATTATTTATTATTTATTATTTATTATTTATTATTTATTATTTATTATTTATTATTTATTATTTATTATTTATTATTTATTATTTATTATTTATTATTTATTATTTATTATTTATTATTTATTATTTATTATTTATTATTTATTATTTATTATTTATTATTTATTATTTATTATTTATTATTTATTATTTATTATTTATTATTTATTATTTATTATTTATTATTTATTATTTATTATTTATTATTTATTATTTATTATTTATTATTTATTATTTATTATTTATTATTTATTATTTATTATTTATTATTTATTATTTATTATTTATTATTTATTATTTATTATTTATTATTTATTATTTATTATTTATTATTTATTATTTATTATTTATTATTTATTATTTATTATTTATTATTTATTATTTATTATTTATTATTTATTATTTATTATTTATTATTTATTATTATATTTATTATTTATTATTTATTATTTATTATTTATTATTTATTATTTATTATTTATTATTTATTATTTATTATTTATTATTTATTATTTATTATTTATTATTTATTATTTATTATTTATTATTTATTATTTATTATTTATTATTTATTATTTATTATTTATTATTTATTATTTATTATTTATTATTTATTATTTATTATTTATTATTTATTATTTATTATTTATTATTTATTATTTATTATTTATTATTTATTATTTATTATTTATTATTTATTATTTATTATTTATTATTTATTATTTATTATTTATTATTTATTATTTATTATTTATTATTTATTATTTATTATTTATTATTTATTATTTATTATTTATTATTTATTATTTATTATTTATTATTTATTATTTATTATTTATTATTTATTATTTATTATATTATTTATTATTTATTATTTATTATTTATTATTTATTATTTATTATTTATTATTTATTATTTATTATTTATTATTTATTATTTATTATTTATTATTTATTATTTATTATTTATTATTTATTATTTATTATTTATTATTTATTATTTATTATTTATTATTTATTATTTATTATTTATTATTTATTATTTATTATTTATTATTTATTATTTATTATTTATTATTTATTATTTATTATTTATTATTTATTATTTATTATTTATTATTTATTATTTATTATTTATTATTTATTATTTATTATTTATTATTTATTATTTATTATTTATTATTTATTATTTATTATTTATTATTAATTATTTATTATTTATTATTAATATTTATTATTTATTATTTATTATTTATTATTTATTATTTATTATTTATTATTTATTATTTATTATTTATTATTTATTATTTATTATTTATTATTTATTATTTATTATTTATTATTTATTATTTATTATTTATTATTTATTATTTATTATTTATTATTTATTATTTATTATTTATTATTTATTATTTATTATTTATTATTTATTATTTATTATTTATTATTTATTATTTATTATTTATTATTTATTATTTATTATTTATTATTTATTATTTATTATTTATTATTTATTATTTATTATTTATTATTTATTATTTATTATTTATTATTTATTATTTATTATTTATTATTTATTATTTATTATTTATTATTTATTATTTATTATTTATTATTTATTATTTATTATTTATTATTTATTATTTATTATTTATTATTTATTATTTATTATTTATTATTTATTATTTATTATTTATTATTTATTATTTATTATTTATTAGTTATTATTTATTATTTATTATTTATTATTTATTATTTATTATTTATTATTTATTATTTATTATTTATTATTTATTATTTATTATTTATTATTTATTATTTATTATTTATTATTTATTATTTATTATTTATTATTTATTATTTATTATTGATTATCTTTTATTCTTTATTTTTTATATTTTTATTTAATTTATTATTAACTTATTGTATATTTATTATTTATTTATTATTTTGTTATTTTTGTTCATTTATTACTTTTATGCCTAAATTCTTAATGCTTAAGAGGCTTTTTAAATTTTCCAAATGTTTGGTAAGTTCTATAAGTAGGCGTGGTAGGCATAGAATAAAGATAATAGGTATAGATAAAATATATAGATTTATTCTTGATTAGTTTCACCTCTAGAACGATTAAGCCATGTCCGTTTGCCTCTATGTCTGTTCTTGGTTACGATTTTGGTCGTACTTTTAAAGTAAATAAACTCGTAAATTTGCAAAATGAGTCAAATTGAAAGAAAATCATGTCTTCTTCCTGTATAAACACTGGTTAAATCTCTTAAAATTCCATAAAAATGTTATAAAAATTACAAGTATATATTCTACCAAGAAAGTGTGCCAAAATTGAATGAAAATAGGTCATGATTTTAACCAAAACCTTTCCGGTGAGGTAACTTCGATTCTCTTACAGTTGAGATACTGAATGGTTGCATTTAATTTTCGATTCATTCCAGGTAAAATATATAAAAAATCGTGCATCCCAGGGTTAACTCAGCATTCCTTATAGTAATGTTATAAATGCTTTTGTAGCGCATAACTAAAAGTTACTCAAATCAGTTGGAAAACTAACTCCAAATAATTCCCACCGTTTCATCCATCTGTTGTATAAGGAAAATTATATTCTTGAAAAATACAGAAATAGTAGAAAGACTGAAGTAGTTGCATTGTCTTATTGTTACTGTAACTCTTCATACCGCTTGACAGCGAAGTTACGAACTGACATAAATTGTTGCACATTTTTTAACTCTTTGTTATTTGGAGTCAGTCACTTACTCGTTGCAATTTTGATTGCGGTTCACATTACAAATTATGGTGGCGGTTACCAAACCAAATGAATCGTTACTCTAACTGTAATTAGCAATGATTACTTAGGTAATAAATTAATGAATGTCATAAAATTATGGGGGACTACTAAGGAAGGAACGAAGGCAGAAGTAGAAAGTTTACATTCAAAACTTTGCTATTTATGGCATAAATGTTCATTAATGCATCCAACACATCGCGCAAGTGCAGTAAGTTGAAGAGTTGCGGCGAATTAGTGAGAGAAGTCATTAATAAATAAAGCGGAATATTTTGTACAGGCCTAACACATCGTATCGAAGCCCGTCAATGAAAGGCTGACTGGCTGCTTGACTGGGTACTACTGCATAAAGCGAACACAGGGTGTGCGCGTGTGGGTTGTAATCAATGAACAGCTAAGAAAGAGGGAAAAAAACAACAACAACATTTATAGAACCGCTTCTTCAAAGTGAGACAAAAGCCGGCTCGTAGCTTTCAACTATTTTTAACAAGCGGCGGCATCTGGCGACTGTTTGCTTAATTGACAAATTAAACATGGAGATCCACCCCCGCTCACAGTCCCTCCAATGCATCAGACACAGCACAGAGCACACATTAAATTCGGTTAAATATATAAATAAGCGTTGGCTGGTTATTGAACTGTGTATGTTTGCGTGTGTGTGTGTGCGTGTGTGTGTGGTGCGTGGAGCAGCACGCTTCCAGCAACAAGCAACAATGTTTAATGCTCTACCAATCACTGAAATAATGAATGAATGAGAGAATCAATGAATGAAACACACGCATGAGTGACGCGAAAGTTTTTTTATTATATGCGGAGGCGTAGATGTTATGTAATATATAGACCACATGGCATCTATTCTGAAGTCATTCGAATACATTTTAAAAACATTCTATAAAGTGATCGCCACAGATCATTCGATGGGCTGATCGACTTTGAGAGAGGGAAAGTGAAACAACTACAGCGACTCGGCAGCTCATTTCTGGTGTGTCGTATTGGGAAAAAAATTGTTATAGTCCAACACTTATTTTTCCAAAAATTCCAAAATTGTGCTGTGATGTGGTCAAGTTATGTAAAAGGATCTCTCAACAAGAGGTGTCTTTTTAATTTTCCCACCATTTTTTCAAGTGCTAATAACGAGTGTCATTTGGTAACGTTTGACAAAGAAAAACTAGGATATTTTTAGACATGTATCGATACACACTCTTACAATGCATTGAAATAATGTAAATTCACTACAAAGACAGTGAAAATATCGCGAACACGATTGGAAATGTTCGTACTGTTTTTGGCCATCTTCAAACGCCTTCTCGCACAGCTATAGTGTTCGTACACGTAAAGAAAAAAAACGTTACCGCCAATTTAGCGCAAACAAACTTCGTTTGTCGTGCTTGAAATCGGTATTTGCAAACGTTTCAACAGTTGTCATAATAAAAGTCAGTTGCGAGAAATGCGTCATTTAGTTGCAGGAAATTAATTTCGTTTGTCATAAACGCGAGATATTTTTATATTGAAGCAATTGAAAAATTTGTTTTTCCCAACTGAAAACTTCGTTTGTTTTTCCCTTCGTTGTACAAACATAAAGCTTATAGTTCACAGTTACTTTTTGGACAAATTGTTACTACATAAGCAAATTGGTAATATGCTTAATACGCGGTTGGAGAAAGCAACAGAAGTGCAATGAGTGCAATCCATTAGAAGACGGACGGACATAGGGAGTAAGATAATTAATATAATAAATAGTAATGACCGAAATACTTTGCGGTATATATATTAGATATATTTTCCAGTTAATGACAACTGAATATTCGTTTGTGGCAAATACAACTCCCGAACGAAGTGTAGTTGGTGAATTTTTCAGTTGCGGTACACGAAAAATTTCTTTGCGTGTATAAATTCTAACGTGTCGTACAAGTTAGTGATGTAAAGACACCAACTTGTGCTCGCTGGGCTACGTCAACTGAAAATATCGCAGCTGTAGCTGAGAGTGTAGCTGAAAAGTGAAGTTTGTCCATTTCGACACTATCATAGCAATTGGGTCTATCCACAGCAAATTTTCACCGTTTTTTGCATAAAAATCTTAACCTATAAACTTATAAGGTGCAGTTGAGGCAAGAATTTAAACCTTTAGACCATGGAAACGTTGATAAGGTGCTGAAAATGCATAAATAAGATCATGATTTCTCAAACAAAATTAGTGATGAGGCTCATTTTCATCTCTATAGGTACGAAAATAAGAAAACTGTCACCTCTGGGGTCCGGAAACTAAAAAAAAAAAAAAAATAGTCGAACAACCTCTCCATCAACAACGAGTGACAGTTTGGTGCAGTTTTTGAAGTGGCGGTATCATTGGGTCATATTTTTTCAGCAGGCCGGCATCAGAGAACTGCACAAGCTTGCTTGAAGTTTAAGACACTTCAAGTACTTAAAGTTAAAGACACTTCAAGTACTTGACGTTCAATTCACTTTAAGTACTTCAAGTACCTGAAGTTCAAGCCACTTCAAGTACTTGAAATAATGAATGTATTCATACTTGAAAAACCAAGTTCTAGCCTTCTTACAAAAATAGCAAACAGATCGAAGTCATATCCTTTCAAGTATGCTTTCTCGTTGTCTTGACTTGTTGTGACTTACTTTGTCGAATCTGAAAGTTGAAAGGCTTGAAACGATCGGCAAAAACATGTAAGCTCGCAAGTATGCAAATAATTCAATGAAGTTGTGTAGGAAAAACTCAAGCGTATTAAAACTATTTAGGGTTCTGTGGATTCCGTTTTAGGCTGTAGCTGATTTCTAATCTGATTTCAGAATTTTAAAATTAAAGATGGCGGATAGGGCTGCCACCTAATTTTTTTTTATTTTAACCAATTCGGTTCTGGGACGAACACTAGGTAAAAATGGGTCGCTAAATCCGAATCCGTTGTCAGAATTAAAAAAGTATCACATTTTTAACCATAGGGTTGCCACCTAATATGTTTTTTACGAGTTTTAAACATTGTCTAACAGCTACCCCCTAACGCTGATTTCGAATCTGATGTCAGAATTTGAAAATTAAAGATGGCGGGTAGGGTTGCCACCTGTTTTTTTTTTAATTTAGTACATTCGGTACTGGGGTACACACTACGTAAAACTGGGTCGCTGAATAAGAATCCGTTGTAAAGAATTTAAAAATGATGAAATTTTTAACAATAGGGTTGCCACCTTATATGTTTATTACGAATTTTAAACATTATTTAACAGCTTTAAGGGGATCGCTGATTTCGAATCTGATGTCAGAATTTTAAAATTAAAGATGACGGATAGGGTTTCCATCTATTTTTTTTTTAATCCGAATCCGTTGTCAGGACTTTAAATTATAATATTTTTAACAATAACGATGCCACCTAATTATATATTTTTTTACGAGGTTTAAACATTATCTAACAGTTCAAGAGGGTAGCTGATTACGAATATGATGTCAGAATTTAAAAGTTAAAGATAGATGAAGGGAGGTACAATAGGACACTCTAACATTAGGAAACTTCTTCCTCCAATACCTAAGACCGTAGACTACATCACGCTAAAACTTCTATTCGACAAAAAGTTTGATGTATTAATTCCCTTCAGAAATGAATGGGAGCTTGGAAGTCCTCTACCAAACAATGTCACTGATATCTACCCTGATGGATCAAAATTAGATGGCAAAGTAGGAGGAGGAGTCTACTCTGAATCACTAAACATCAACCTTGCCTTTAGGCTCCCCGACTACTGCAGTGTTTTCCAAGCGGAAGTTACTGCGATACACGAAGCCGTTACTTGGCTTCAGATGAATGATATATCAACTAGAGATATTTGTATTCTAGTCAAGATATTCTAGTCTAGGTATTCTAGTCAAGATATTCTAGTCTAGGTATTCTAGTCTAGATAGTCAAGTCGCTTTGAAAGCTCTGGAATCTGTTCTAACAACATCTAGAACACTCTTAAGTTGCCGCAGATCTCTAAATGAGATGGCAGAGCAGCTCAATATATTTCTATGTTGGATCCCCGGACATATAGACATGCCAGGAAACTGCAAAGCAGACGAACTCGTTCGTAACGGTACTACCAAACCCTTATCGACAAATAAGGAACAAATTGGAATACCTCTCCCCACATGTAAATTACGCACACATTAATTATCCCTTAATTCAACATAAGGTGGTCTACGGGTAGCACATGCCATACGGCGCGTCAAGTTTGACCAACCCTGAACTTAGAACGCTCAAAGGAACTAATTCCCCTTAGAAGGGACCAAAAAAATATTGTCATATGCGTTCTAACAGGACACTGCCTAATTGGAAATCATGCCCGAAGACTAAAAATCTTCCATAACGAGGAGAAGGTAGAGTCCACAACACATCAGCCCTGCACATGCCCAGCGCTGGCCATAAAACGCCACCTTTTCCTAGGTAACTGGTTCCACAGTGACCTAGATGAGCTCTAAAAATCTTCGGTCTTTCGAACACTCAGCTTTATAAATAGCTCCAATTGGTTCAGATAGAGTGGAAAATAATTAACCCCTGGTACCACAACGGGCCTAATTGGCCGAAGTGTGTCTCATAAGAGACAGCCGAGTCAACCTAACCAAACCTTAGATACCTGATAGGGTTGCTTCCTAATTTTTTTATTTTTACGAATTTGGTGCTGCGGTGACAACTAGGTAAAAATAGTTAACCTATTTTCGACTCGTTAATACTGCTCACTTATGAACATAATTCTTAAAAACCATTATTATGAGGCAACCCTATACCGTAAAAATTACGTAATTTCGAAATTTTGACACCAGATTCGAAATCAGCGACCCCCTTAAACTATCAGATAATGTTTAAAACTCATAAAAAATCATATTATTAAGTGGCAACCCTATTGTTAAAAATTTCAGAATTTTTAAATTCTGACAATTGATACCTAGTGATAACCTCAGCACCGAATTTATAAAAATAAAAAAAATAGGTGGCAACTCTACCGGCTATCTTAAATTTTAAAATTCTCACATCAGATTTGAAATCAGCGACCCCTTAAAACGGTTAGATAATGTTCAAAACTCGTCAAAATTATATTAATAAGTGGCAACCCTGTGGTTTAAAATTTCTAATTTTGAAATTCTGACCATGGAAATGTATTTAGCAACCAATATTTACCTGTTGTTCACCCCAGCACCGAATTCGTAGACATACAAAAAAATTAGGTATTAGGTAACCCTATCCGCCATTTTCAATTTCAAAATAAAAAAAAGCTATTGGCTATGGAATCGTACATTTTTGTCCAAGGCGTCCACAGTATCCTAAAAAGTCCTAATACGATAAGCGTTTCCGACACAAGCTCATTGAATTATTTGGATACTTGATTTAATTGGATACTTGCTTTTAATTTCAAGCTTTTTGCCGAACACATCAAGTTTTTCCTTTAGTTGGGACTTCGTGTCGTTCGCTTATAAGCTAGCGTAGTTGCAAGTCGTCAGCTCTTTTGGGCTTATTTTTTATATTCAAGCACAAGACCTTACTTGATTGAAAGTTATCAAGCACAAGCAAGCTTGAACTCATGTCTTAAGCAAGTACTTGGAATAGATTTCAAGTCGGCTTATACAATTCTATGCTGTATTGGAAGAAAATTGCTGCAGTTCTCTACTTTTTCCTTAGAATTTCGAACATTGTGCCGTAATGTGCTTCACTTGTGCTACAATGAATCGGAGAGAGATTTTGCAAATGCTCATAATTTTATTATTTTTCAGGAATAACACTAATTTTTATTTATTTATTTTTTTTTTTTTCTAAAATTTCCACATCGAGCATATTGCAGTAAGTACATACGCCTTTATACACCGACAAATAAAAAATTAATTTTTTCTATGCTTGCATACAAACAGTTACCCGTTTAAAAAAAGTCAAATCAAGTTCTCTTTCGATGCAAATTCATTCATGAAATCTTATTGATTCTTCCAACGTGGTCATGATGATTATTCAAATCAATTGAAATTTAAATAATTTACTATGCTTTAGCAACGATGCCAAACACTTCATCAAGCTAGAGGGCAGGCGATTCAAGGGGTAGAATGAAAAAATTACTTATTTCTTCATAAAAAAGAAAAGAAAAAACAATTGACTGAAAACAGCTTGAATTAATGAATGAGTGAATGAATGAATGGAAGTTGCAAGAAATTGTAAAGCTAACAAAAATGGAAGCACCGGAAGTTGCCCATAAAGACCAAAGTGCAAATGTCTTTGTATATGTGTGTGTCGGTGTATATATTTTTAAATTTCTTCCGCTGTAATATGATGACCAACAACAGACACACAGCAAAAATGAACAAACGCACAGTGGAACGGAAGCGCTTGAAAAAATAAACGGCCTTCAAGTAGCCAAGTTCACTGAAAGGGGGGAATAAAAAAAAAAAAACAATAACAACAACAACGACAACAACAACTAAGAAACACAAAGTTAAGGAAAATTAATTTGTAAAGAAACGCAGTTTGCGTTAAAAACAACACAACACAGGAAGAATGATAAAATGCTATGAAAAAAGCTGAGAATAAAAGATTTTAAAAAAGTACCGCCAAGTCAAACAAATTGCAAAAACAAAAGATAGGAAATGATATGCACCGACAAGATGTAATAAATTCTATTTAAGAACATATTTACCGACAGTATAGAGGAAAAATACTCTAAAGAGATAGATAAGGAGAGATATAGAAAAACTTGGTGATGAAAATAAGAGCAGTGTTGATTTTTTTCTAACGTTGGTAAGAAATATAACTTATTTGCACAATAATTTATATAAAAAGACTTGCTGAATTAACCCTGTACTGACCGATTTTTATATACTTTTAATCGACTTGATCAAAAATTAGATTTCGCCGTTCAGTATCTTAAAAGTTGGAAAATCAGAGTTAACTCACTGTAACACTTTTGGTTTAGTTTAAAGCTTTTTTCGGTAAAATACGAATTTTATGACGGTTTTGACGGTTTTCAAAAATGTTTAAAAACCTATTTTTCCAAAATGCATCGTTGTTGCATGGAATTTTTACTCAACGAATATAGTCGCAGTGATAAAATAATGACACGAGAGTAAAGGTTTAGTTAAAGTTAATTCTTTGACTTGACACCAAGAATAAAAAAAAAGTTAAACACGTTAGGTCTGTTTCCGTACGCACTTCAAGCTACTTAAAGTTGCTTGAAAGCGTTTCTTTACACATTTTTCGAGCTCGAGAGAGAAGAAGAACAAGCAAAATGCCACTCTCTCGAGCCTCGAAACTAGCTTGAACTTTGCTTGAACAATTTCTTCGAGCACGATAAGAACAAGCATCAAGAAGAACAAGAAAATGTCAAATTAGTGTAAATAAATTTGGCGCTGCTTACGTTTATAGGCAATCAGCTGTTTTTGTGCTTGAAACCCGCTAGAAGTCGTTTCCGTACTTTTGAGTAAATTCTCTCATTTCGACAGATAATAAAATTACTCTCACAGCTTGAACTTTACTTGAACTTTTCTTCAAGTTTGTACGGAAACAAACCTGTTATTGGGATGTGGTGGAGGGAGCTGTTTAAGCAACGAAACTTCAAATTTGTTACATAGAGTTATAATGCACTATGTATAGGTGTTACGATAAAAAATATTAAACGCCAGAGAAGGCTGCTTCTTAGTTCATATATTAAAAAAGACAAAAAAATGCATGACGTCATGAGGCCACCGTCATGAGCTTCTCCAAGAATGAAAATGCAGCCATCATGCAAGGGTGTTGCATAAAATTATCTCCCGGTGAGTATATGCGGCACGCTAAATATTTTAAAACAGAAATGAAGGATTTATACTTGACCAGATTGCGGAGGTAGGAGCTTACGCAAAAATAATGCAATATTATTGCATGGAATTATTACTCGCTAAGTAGAAGTGCTACAGAAAATTTTCTTTAAAGTCAACGAAGAATAGTTTTTTGATCTCATAAGGAAAATTAAAAAAAAAATGTTGGAGCCATGACACCATAGCAGCAACCGCTTTATGAAGTAAAAATGCAACGAGAATGAAAAAACGTTGCATGAAATTATAAATCCGTGACTATTGGCGCTTCGGTTAATTTTATAGAACAACAGTAATGCTGAGGTTTGTAGTCACATGATGAAAATAGAAATAAAAATTAATGATGTCATCAAGCCTCTCAGCGAACGCTTAATGCAACGTCAATGCACCATCATTGCACTTGGGTAAATGTTAAAGTACCACACAAAAGCAAAAGCAAGAGCAAAAGCCCCAACAAAAGCATTTATAATTAAAATCAAAGTCAAAATCAAAATCAAAATCAAAATCAAAATCAAAATCAAAATCAAAATCCAAATCCAAATTAAAATCAAAATCAAAATCAAAATCAAAATCAAAATCAAAATCAAAATCAAAATCAAAATCAAAATCAAAATCAAAATCAAAATCCAAATTAAAATCAAAATCAAAATCAACATCAAAATCAAAATCAAAATCAAAATCAAAATAAAAATCAATATTAAAATCAAAATCAAAATCAAAATCAAAATTAAAATTAAAATCAAAATAAAAATCAAAATCAAAATCAAAATCAAAATCAAAATCAAAATCAAAATCAAAATCAAAATCAAAATCAAAATCAAAATCAAAATCAAAATCAAAATCAAAATCAAAATCAAAATTAAAATCAAAATCAAAATCAAAATCAAAATCAAAATCAAAATCAAAATCAATATCAAAATCAAAATCAAAATCAAAATCAAAATCAAAATCAAAATCAAAATTAAAATCAAAATCAAAATCAAAATCAAAATCAAATTTAAAATCAAAATCAAAATCAAAATCAAAATCAAAATCAAAATCAAAATCCAAATCAGAAATCAAAATCAAAATCAAAATCAAAATCAAAATCAAAATCAAAATCAAAATCAAAATCAAAATCAAAATCAAAATCAAAATCAAAATCAAAATCAAAATCAAAATCAAAATCAAAATCAAAATCAAAATCAAAATCAAAATCAAAACCAAAATCAAAATAAAAATCAAAATCAAAATCAAAATCAAACTCAAAATCAGAATCAAAATCAAAATCAAAATCAAAGTCAAAATCAAAATCACAAAATCAAAATCAAAATCAAAATCAAAATCAAAATCAAAATCAAAATCAAAATCAAAATCAAAATCAAAATCAAAATCAAAATCAAAATCAAAATCAAAATCAAAATCTATATCAAAATCAAAATCAAAATCAAAATCAAAATCACAATCAAAATCAAAATGAAAATTAAAAATGAAATCACAATCAAAATTAAAATCAAAATCAAAATAAAAAAAAACAAAAATGAGTCCTCTCACGGTAACCCATGTAAACTTAATGCACCAAATGCAAATACGAAAACATAATATTATATGTATCAAAACTACCTCATATACCCGGTGTTGCTCGGGACTTTTATTTTAATGAAATTCATTTATTTTATAGTTTCTTGCAAATATGATGTCTTCTATGGAAAATTATTATATTTCCCTGAATATATACAGGTAAAAAACATTTTCGTAGATATCTCTACCCCAGCGCCATCTATCGGCTCCAAAGTTTGCAAAGACGTTCTTTTTTTAAAAAAATTTCAAACTTTCAAAACAATGTAGTCCATAAAATATATGGTATCTTTTCCTCGAAAACTATCAACTTCGTGGAAAAGGAAAAAATTGCAACGAAAAAAATGCTTGGTATTATTTAAAGAATACACTTGAATTTATTAGAATTTTTCATGATTTTGTTTATAAATTTAAAATTAATTAAATTAATTTGTTAATTAAATTAAATAAATTAATAAAATAATTAAAAAAAAAAATAAAAAGCTTTTTAAATGCCAATAAAAAATTTTAAAAAAATTCCAATGGCACCCGTGATAAAAAGTTTTTCCGTATATCTTATAGTTATCTTATAAAAATTATAGTTCCATTACCTTTTTTTGTAAAAAAAAACATTGTCATATATTTTCTTTTGCTTGCAGGTTTCTGCCATTCGCATTGGTCCAGTTGTGAAGCGTGACGTTATGAAGGCATCTACAATGTTAGAGCATGAGGCACAGTAAGTACACTAAGGAAAAATAACGCATATTAACATTATCCATGCCTGAGTATAAATTTTATTTAAATATTTAGGTGGATAAATCAAATATTTTCCTTAAAGCTCGTTTTTTCCCGTATTTAGATTTTATTTATACCACACAACCACACCTATTTCATGCAGCTGAAATAGCCGATAAGCGTTGTTGCTGCTTAGATCTACGCTTAGATCGCACTGTGTTCCTGCAGTTATCAATGAAGTTTTTAGAATTAAGATTCTTGCTTTCGGTTTCTTATAGTTCTCGTTTGGTTTTTGTTACGAATACTATATAGCCTAGATGTTTAGCCAAGATGCTTTGTGAGTGCGATGGGTGGTCGCATGATGCAATTATGTAAGGTAAGAGTGACACCCGGATATTTTTTCACGAGTGTCTTGCACCGATTCTCATTTGCTTGCATATTTTGCTTTTTAGTTTCTTTTCTACTTTTTTCTTATCTAATTTATACTATTTTTGTCATTTGGTGACAGAATATGAATAATTTATACTATTTTTGTCATTTGGTGATATAATATGAATATGGCACCAAATGTCAAAAATAGTATAAATTTTTATAAATAGTATAAATTTAAATATTGCCATAATATTGCAATATTAGTCACCAAATGTCAAAAATAGTATAAATTAGAGAACGAAAAAAGTAAAGAAGAAAATAAAATATACGGGCAAATGGCATTTGATGGACGCAGTTCGTGAGAAAATACCCAGTGGTCAAGGCTATTGTGTATAATTATATCATGGGTGAGCGGAGCACGGTTCCCCACAAAATCTCACCCAGCACACTCACGAAGCATCTTGGCTAAACATTTAGGCTATATAATCTTTATTACAAAAACCAAACGAGAACTATAACCATTTATAACCTATTGAATTTAAATATATTATTTTTTAGTTTCAATATTTTTATATAAATTTTCTTTAAATGCGATAGTTTTATTTTCAAATATTAAATTTTTTAGAGATATTTAAAAAATTCGTGCATAATTTTAATATTTTTTATTAATTCTGTTTAAATATTTAAATATTTAATTAAAAAAGTATTTAAATAAATTTAAAGGACCAGCGTTTTTTTCTTATTGTGTGAACGAAATCCTCATCTTTATTTTCGATCCATAAAATTTATCGTAGCTCATATAGTCATCCAGTTTTAATTCCATGCAACGTTTTTAACCTTTTGTTGCATTTCATTGCATTTAGCGGTGGTCTCTGTGGTGTCGTAACGCAAAAATTTGTTTGTTATTTTGTCATGAGGTCAAAGAATCAATCTTTCCAACCAACCAACCAACCGGAGGAAACCCATTGCAACAATATTGCATTTTTGTTGCATAAGTTGCTTCCTCCACGACCTGATGACATAATTTGTTTTTTTTTTATTGGTTTTTTCGTCCATACTTTTGCATGACATTACTTTTTTTATTTATTTTAATCATAAGGTGAATGAATTTACTGTCGTACAATAATTTTGCTCTTAGCACCAATACTCAGCGAGTACCAATTCCATGCAACGCCGTTACATTTTGGCAAAAGTGTCGGTTTAAACTTTTCGAAGAATTGCAAAGTGAAACGTAACGTCACGTCAAAATTAAGATCAACCCAAAAACGTTCACAAAGATTTTGTTTTTCCACAAATTTTCGCTTTTGGTGCAGTTGATCTTGTTTAATAAGGTCGTAAGTGAATCTTTAGGAAAAGCAAATGATGAATAAAAAGTTGTCTTCATTTCCGGTTAATTGTTAAATTCGAAAAGAAAAAACACACTTAACTACGTTCGATTTTAAATTTAAGATCCAAACAACTGTCTTAAAACACCCAGGAGACCATCGCACACACATTAATTGCCATCATGACCCACATCATGGCGTTCAGGAAGCTTATGACAACGATGCCTAATATGAGTGCCTGAATAAAATAAAAAAAAAAAAAAAAAATAGTAACAACTGGCAATAAAGCAAAAATGTGCTATAATTACGAAGACATTTTCCCAGAAATGTATTAATTTTCAGACACTGTTAACAACGATTACGTTGGACTTAAATGTTTTCTGTTGTTTTTTTTTTTTTTTGTTTTGTTGTCAATTAAATGCTCCGTTGGAGGTTCGTTTTTTATGTTTGTATAAAGTATTAATCACCAAAAATATTGTTGCTTGCCAATCGATGATGTTACTGTTACTGAACATTATACGACTTTGTCAACAGCAACAATGTGTGGTATCATCATAAAATATGGAAAATTTTAAGCTTTATCTGTTTGTTACTGACAGCGCAATTCGACCTCCTGCTGCCTTGCCACACCACAGTGTGTGATTCATTGCCAAGTATTGACCGTGTTGGCCAACTCCAACGACGATGATGATGACGACTGGCTCAGTGGCGTTGGACACACGCGCCTTTTTCGCAAACAAAGAACCTTCTACAAGAGATTTATAAGCTACTCGTGGAGTCACTTAATAGCCTTAACTTGTAGCTGCTAAATTGCAGGATTGCGTTTTTATTGTTCTGCTTGTTGTTTCTGTTGTTGTATATTTTTGATCAGCATGCAATTAAGTAAATCTTACCCTGGCTTGCAAGTTTGAGCCATACATAAGCTGAGCTGAGCTGAGCTGAGAAGTCGCTGATTTTAATGGCGACAACAAATTCTATATAAATCATGAACAAAGCGTTTTGTAAAGACACGATCGCGATCGTCATGAATGTGCATGGTTTAATGGATGACTAACGCAGGTTATGGTATTTTTTATTTTTTCAAAATTTTATTGCTTTTCTATTGTATCTGCTAAATTTTTACGCACACTACTTCCTTCCGGCAGCTCGTTTCTCTCCTTATCTAAACACTTCTCATGATGCCGCTGTGTTTTTGTTTTTTTTTTATGTTTTCACCGCTATAATTTGTAAACCTTGCACGTCGCTGAGTTTTTTATTTTTTTTGTTTTGTTGCTATTCATTGAATCTGTTCGTTGTTTATAATCATAGAAACGTGCCTGTAAAATCGCTAGTTTTTATTGCTTTTCAATTTAACACCGGAAGTTCTTGTATGCACGACAAGCCTGGTATTAATATTTAATTAGCAATTTTTTATTTATACCTCTCCCTCACCTTTCTCTGCCCCCACCGAACAAATAATGAAATCTAATATCTATTAACAAATCATTCCGAGGTTCTTAAACCGACAGCACTTGCATCATTTTGCCTTTGTGAAGGTCAACACTTGGATGACAGCACGGAAATAATAACAACTCATACAAACACATCAGTCAACATCCGCTAGATAACATCTACTCATGTCTTACATACTTTATTGTTGCTACATCGAATGTTTTTGTTGCTACACGTTGCAACAATGTTCTTGGGTAGCGGGTTTTTATTGTACTTTTACGCAACGATCAATCGTTGTTCTATCTCTCTTTTTTGTGTTTTTATCTTTGTGTGTCCATTTATCTCACGTGCGATCTTTTATATTTTGAAAAAACAATTGAATTTTTATTCTTTTTTCAACTTCAAAGTTAGCCAAACAATAAAGCAATAGTAAAAAAAAAAATGTACATGAGTATTGCCCTGTTTGTCAAGAGATCTTAAAATAATCCTCTTCTTCTTATGCATATGAAGTGAATCTTAAGCATATTTTTCGCCAATCGTCAAAGTATCATTTCGCTAATCATTCGACGGCCTTAATAGCCTCTTTTGCAGCGGACGTTATTTTTTGTTCGTAAATCGGTGATTCCATGTCAAAACGCCCAAGTTTCTGACATCACTATTTTTGAAAATTTTTAAACTCTCTGGGTTGATAGTTCTCCTGCAACGTATTATATCTGCATACTTTGTTTTTTTAATTTTTATTTCTCTTTAAAAGATATACAACGTAAAAAAATTGGAAAACAGCTGTAACTGCGAAACCGTAAGTCGTACAGAAAAAAATCTGAAATATATCTAAAGATCTTGAATGAGTCTTTTTTGTGGTATAATCTTTTTGGACTCTTTTTATGAATTTTTTTTTTAATTTTTTTAGTCTGAAGTTTTGTGCCACATTTTTCTTAGTGATCGCAGTAAATTGTTCACCTTTTGAACATAGTGTCGTTATATTCCATCAATTATTAAGGCTTATACAAAATTTTAGCTTGGGACTCCAACGATTGCTATTTTCAACGAATTTTTAAAAAAATGCCTTCACAAAATTTTTTACTTGTATACCAAAAATTTCATATAATTACATATAAAATTCTTCTGTAAATGGCTTTGTCACTGAACTCCTCCTAAACGGCTGGATCGATTTTGATGAAATTTGGTGAGTGTATGCCGCTGGGCTTACAGATGGTTAATGTCTAAATTTAACCCGGTAGATGACGTTATTGTTGCTGTGGCAGTGTATAGAAGGGTATTTGAGAGTATAACTCAGAAACGAATTGAGAAATTGACATGATTCTTTCAATACATCATTCATTACATTTTATGCAAAAAAATTACAAAAATACAAAATGCATAGAAATAAACAAAATGAACAAAAATCTTATCAAATAAATATCAAAAGTTTTTTCGTCCGAGTAAAAATGGGTTATAATGGTCGACGACTGCTTAGTGTAGCTCCCGCACGTCTTTATTCCGAAGAATCATGTCAATTTCTCAATTCTTTATTGAGTTATACTCTCAAATATCCCTTTAAGCACTACCACAGCAACAACAGCGCTACCTACCGGGTTAATTTAGACATAAACCATCTACAGACTCAGCCGCACATACACACACCAAATTTCAACAAAATCGGTTCAGTCGTTTAGGAGGAGTTCAGCGACAAAGCCATGTATAGAAGAATTTTATAAATAAAGATATGATATGATATTGATATGATATTGATATGATATTGACATGATATTGATATGATATTGATATGATATTGATATGATATTGATATGATATTGATATGATATTGATATGATATTGATATGATATTGACATGATATTGATAAGATATTGATATGATATTGATATGATATTGATATGATATTGATATGATATTGATATGATATTGATATGATATTGACATGATATTGATAAGATATTGATATGATATTGATATGATATTGATATGATATTGATATGATATTGATATGATATTGATATGATATTGATATGATATTGATATGATATTGATATGATATTGATATGATATTGATATGATATTGATATGAAATTGATATGATATTGATATGATATTCATATGATATTCATATGATATTCATATGATATTCATATGATATTAATATAACGGCATGATATTAGTATGATGTTATATTGATACACTTTTATGATATTGTTATACTAAATACTTAAATATTTAGTATATTGTTATAATATTGATATGATATTGATATGATATTGAAATGATATTGATATGATATGGATATGATATTGATATTATATTGATATGCTTTTGATATGATATTGATATGATATTGATATGATATTGATATGATATTGATATGATATTGATATGATATTGATATGATATTGATATGATATTGATATGATATTGATATGATATTGGTATGATATTGATATGATATTGATATGATATTGATATTATATTGATATGATATTGATATGATATTTATATGATATTTATATGATATTTATATGATATTGATATGATATTGATATGATATTGATATGATATTGGTATGATATTGATATGATATTGGTATGATATTGATATGATATTGGTATGATATTGATATGATATTGATATGATATTGATATGATATTGATATGATATTGATATGATATTGATATGATATTCATATGATATTCATATGATATTCATATGATATTCATATGATATTAATATAACGGCATGATATTAGTATGATGTTATATTGATACACTTTTATGATATTGTTATATTAAATACTTAAATATTTAGTATATTGTTATAATATTGATATGATATTGATATGATATTGAAATGATATTGATATGATATGGATATGATATTGATATTATATTGATATGCTTTTGATATGATATTGATATGATATTGATATGATATTGATATGATATTGATATGATATTGATATGATATTGATATGATATTGATATGATATTGATATGATATTGATATGATATTGATATGATATTGGTATGATATTGATATGATATTGATATGATATTGATATTATATTGATATGATATTGATATGATATTTATATGATATTTATATGATATTTATATGATATTGATATGATATTGATATGATATTGATATGATATTGGTATGATATTGATATGATATTGGTATGATATTGATATGATATTGGTATGATATTGATATGATATTGATATGATATTGATATGATATTGATATGATATTGATATGATATTGGTATGATATTGATATGATATTGGTATGATATTGATATGATATTGATATGATATTGATATGATATTGATATGATATTGATATGAAATTGATATGATATTGATATGATTTTGATATGATATTGATATGATATTGATATGATATTGGTATGATATTGATATGATATTGGTATGATATTGATATGATATTGATATGATATTGATATGATATTGATATGATATTGATATGATATTGATATGATATTGATATGGTATTTATATGATATTGATATGATATTGATATGATATTAATATGATATTGATATGATATTAATATGATATTGGTTTGATATTTATATGATATTGATATGATATTGACATGATATTGGTATGATATTGATATGATATTGGTATGATATTGATATCATATTGATATGATATTGATATGATATTGATATGATATTGATATGATTTTGGTATGATATTGATATGATATTGATATGATATTGATATGAAATTGATATGATATTGATATGATATTGATATGATATTGATATGATATTCATATGATATTCATATGATATTTATATAACGACATGATATTAGTATGATGTTATATTGATACACTTTTATGATATTGTTATACTAAATACTAAAATATTTAGTATATTGTTATAATATTGACATGATATTGATATGATATTGACATGATATTGATATGATATTGATATGATATTGATATAATATTGATATCAAATTGGTATGATATTGAATTTTAATTCGAATTGTAGTTGGAATTTAATTTCGAGTTTTATTTCGAATTTTAATTCGAATTTTTATTTGAATTTTCTTTCGATTTTTTATTTGATTTTTATACAAATTTTAATTCGAATTCAACTTCGAATTCTGTATTGAATGCGATGTCGAATTCAACTTTGAAATCACCTACAAATGTTACCTTAAGAATTCAATTTCGAGTTTTAACATGACTTCGAAATTATTTTGATCGAAATCGAGCTTGTTAGTCAACTTGAATAAGATGTTGACTTCAAACTTGACTTTGAATTTAGCTATGGATTTATTTTTGAACTTGATTCTTAGCTTGACTCTGAATTTGGCTTTTAATATGATTTCGAACTCAACCTCGAACATTACTTTGAACTTGGCTTGGAAATTATTTTCGAAATTGTCTTCAAATTCGCTTTCGAACTCGGTGACTTTGAACTTAATTTGATTTAGACTTGACCCTGAACATAAATAAACTTGACATCGAACTTGATGGGGTACCAGACTTCAAGCTTTTCTTCGAATTAGGCTTCGAAGAACAGATAATTTTCGATATTTCGAGCCAACTTCACCGAAGCTGCCAAAAACGTCATGCTTACAACAAAGCCTACATTTTTTCTCAGTTTCACAAGTCAATACTTCAAATTAATGTTGAATGGCAGCCTTACTTCGTGTTGTCTCTTTTCTCATTGCGTTCACAATGTTGGACAGCAAAGAAAAATGCGTATTTATAGCAATTGTTGCTATGCGATAGTTTTCTTTGCCCTCATAAAATTGATTTTCTTTATAGCTTAATTGCTGGATTTTATTGATCTGAGTCATTTTCTGTGGACAGGCAAACCCAACACTTCATTTGTGTGTGTGTGCTTGTGTGTAGTTTAACTTAACGTATCCCTTTCTGAAGTGTTGTTAGCTCAATCAATCAATCGTTAAATTGTAACCGAAAACTTTTGACATCAACAGCTTATTGCCTCATTGCTAAGAATATTTTGCCCTCAATTACTTGTTGCTGCCACTACTTGTTGTTCCTCTACTTCTCTGACTGCTACTCTTTCTTTTTTTCTTCTAATACTTAAATTTCTTCACATGTTATCACATTCCTGGAGTGTCATGTTTCCAATTTGGTAAAATTATTGACCTCTTTTGTTATGTTGTTGTAGTTGTTGCTTGCTATTGTATCGTACCTTCTCGTACCCATGCTGCTACTGTCTATGACTCTGTCTGTGTGTCTGTCTGTTGCTTGTCATTAAGTTCTTCTCTATATTAAATTTCTCAAGTTTTGAAAGTGTTTCGAGTTGCTCCGTTGTTGGTTTATTGATCCCAAAGAAAACTTTAAAAATTATGCATAATTAATAAGAATGCACAATCAATGGTTTTAAGAACTTCCGTTGCTCATTCAGTCCTATAAAAAAAAAAAATAAAAATAAAAATAAAAAAAAAACGAAAAAAAATCCTAGATAAGCAAGTTTCGATTATAATGAAGAAATTTTATGAGTGGATTTGGTTTAATAGATATTTTTGAATCATTTTTATTTGCATTATCTCTGAGTCATTAATTCTTTCAATAACAAGTCTCTTAGTTCGAATTTATTGTGTCTGCTCCAATTGAGGAAATGAAGGAGACATCAATAAAAATTATAAGAATGGTCTGAGAATTAAAATTTCTGATTTGAAATGCAATGAAAAACGTTAAAAAACATAAATTCTGAAAAAATTATAGAAATTTTCTCATGATTATAAGCAATTCTTGAGTGAAATTAGTTATCGAAAGAGTTTAAGTTTTGTTTTTTTTAAAGAAATAAGGATATAGTTTCAATTCAAAACACAGAACTCTGATTCATCACCACTCACGTTTTTATATGCGCTCAAAAATACTTTTTATATGTATGTATTTTTTGAGGGGTTCTTTGCACAAATCGATACGAGGTATTTTTTTAGCGATTGTAAAATTATGCAAAATCCAACGTGAGCAAATCTTTTCCACAACTATGTGTTCATGTAAAATCATATGTATGCTGGCGGAAGTTAAGGGAATGCCTCTATCTCACGGTATGCCACATGACGATCAAACATTATTAGTTCGCACACAGCATCCATGGTTTGTGGCACAACAACAGATTTTGGACGACCTTCACATAATTCGTCATTGAGCGAAGTATGGCCCCGCTTGAGTCCTGCACGCAAAGAAATTTTTCGTTTACCACAACTGAAAAATTCACCAACTATACTTCGTTTGCCGCAAACGAATATTCAGTTGTCACAACTTAAAAATATATCTTATATATATATACCGCAAGCTATTTCGGTCATTATTATTTATTATATTAATATTCTTTCTCTTTATGTCCGTCCGTCTTCTTATGGATTGCACCTCCTTTGCTATCTCCGTCCGCGTATTAAGCAAACTACCAATTTCCTTATATAGAAACAATTTGTCCTAAAAGTAACTCTAAACTATAAGCGTTATGTTTATACAACGAAGGGAAAAATAAACAAAATTTTCAGATGGGAAAAACGAAGTTTTCAATTGCTGCAATTTAACAATCAGTCGCGTTTATGACAAACGAAATTAATTCCCTGCAACTATATGACGCGTTTCTCGCAACTGAACTGTTATTATGACAACTGTTGAAACGTTTGCAAATAACGATTTCAAGCACGACAAACGAAGTTCGTTTGCGGCAAACTGGCGATAAACGTTTTTTTTCTTTGCGTGTGTGTTCCACCGATATAAAGAGGTTTTGTTGGTTCTTCATCGCCAAAAGTCGAAAAGTCTCTTGTTAAAATAACTCATGTCGAAAGTTGTGACGAATAATATCGTACGAAAATGTTCACGTGCTAATTCCATTTTTTTCTTTTTTTTTTTTTTTTGCTAAAATACAATTTTTCAAGCACTTTCAACAATACAATAAGCGCACGTACACCAAAAAGTTATGAGAACATTTAAAAATGTCAAACTTGCCAATGATATTGACTGAAATGATATATGCGTTGTCAGAACTCGAAATATAAGGAGCAGCCTATGTATACAAATACTGAAATAAAGTGGATAAGAACAAAAAAAAAAAACTAAAAAAAAATTAAATAAATTATAAGAAATCCAAAAATAGAATATAAAAATCTTTAAATAAAAATAAAATAAAATATTGAAAGATATTCACAAATTACAATTTAAATGATAAAAAATAAAAAAAAATAAAACATTAACCAAACAACAAAAACTTTTAAAGTAAAAGTTTTTTAAAACTTTAAAGTTAAAAGTTTAACTTAACATTTTTAAAATTTAAGAAAAATTAATATATTAATTGATATTGATATTGATATAATATTGATATGATATTGATATGATATTGATATGATATTGATATGATATTGATATGATATTGATATGATATTGATATGATATTGATATGATATTGATATGATATTGATATGATATTGATATGATATTGATATGATATTGATATGATATTGATATGATATTGATATGATATTGATATGATATTGATATGATATTGATATGATATTGATATGATATTGATATGATATTGATATGATATTGATATGATATTGATATGATATTGATATGATATTGATATGATATTGATATGATATTGATATGATATTGATATGATATTGATATGATATTGATATGATATTGATATGATATTGATATGATATTGATATGATATTGATATGATATTGATATGATATTGATATGATATTGATATGATATTGATATGATATTGATATGATATTGATATGATATTGATATGATATTGATATGATATTGATATGATATTGATATGATATTGATATGATATTGATATGATATTGATATGATATTGATATGATATTGATATGATATTGATATGATATTGATATGATATTGATATGATATTGATATGATATTGATATGATATTGATATGATATTGATATGATATTGATATGATATTGATATGATATTGATATGATATTGATATGATATTGATATGATATTGATATGATATTGATATGATATTGATATGATATTGATATGATATTGATATGATATTGATATGATATTGATATGATATTGATATGATATTGATATGATATTGATATGATATTGATATGATATTGATATGATATTGATATGATATTGATATGATATTGATATGATATTGATATGATATTGATATGATATTGATATGATATTGATATGATATTGATATGATATTGATATGATATTGATATGATATTGATATGATATTGATATGATATTGATATGATATTGATATGATATTGATATGATATTGATATGATATTGATATGATATTGATATGATATTGATATGATATTGATATGATATTGATATGATATTGATATGATATTGATATGATATTGATATGATATTGATATGATATTGATATGATATTGATATGATATTGATATGATATTGATATGATATTGATATGATATTGATATGATATTGATATGATATTGATATGATATTGATATGATATTGATATGATATTGATATGATATTGATATGATATTGATATGATATTGATATGATATTGATATGATATTGATATGATATTGATATGATATTGATATGATATTGATATGATATTGATATGATATTGATATGATATTGGTATGATATTGATATGATATTGATATGATATTGATATGATATTGATATGATATTGATATGATATTGATATGATATTGATGTGATATTTATGTGATATTGATATAATATTGATATAATATTGATCATATTTCATTCATTAAAATTGATATGATATTGATATGATATAGATATGATATTGATATGATATTGATGTGATATTTATGTGATATTTATATAATATTGGTATGATATTGATATGATATTGATATGATATTGATATGATATTGATATGATATTGATATGATATTGATATGATATTGATATGATATTGATATGATATTGATATGATATTGATATGATATTGATATGATATTGGTATGATATTGATTATATTTCATTCAATTAAATTGATATGATATTGATATGATATTGATATGATATTGATATGGTATTGATATGATATTGATATGATATTGATATGATATTGATATGATATTGATATGATATTGATATGATATTGATATGATATTGATATGATATTGATATGATATTGATATGATATTGATATGATATTGATATGATATTGATATGATATTGATATGATATTGATATGATATTGATATGATATTGATATGATATTGATATGATATTGATATGATATTGATATGATATTGATATGATATTGATATGATATTGATATGATATTGATATGATATTGATATGATATTGATATGATATTGATATGATATTGATATGATATTGATATGATATTGATATGATATTGATATGATATTGATATGATATTGATATGATATTGATATGATATTGATATGATATTGATATGATATTGATATGATATTGATATGATATTGATATGATATTGATATGATATTGATATGATATTGATATGATATTGATATGATATTGATATGATATTGGTATGATATTGATATGATATTGATATGATATTGATATGATATTGATATGATATTGATATGATATTGATATGATATTGATATGATATTGATATGATATTGATATGATATTGATATGATATTGATATGATATTGATATGATATTGATATGATATTGATATGATATTGATATGATATTGATATGATATTGATATGATATTGATATGATATTGATATGATATTGATATGATATTGATATGATATTGATATGATATTGATATGATATTGATATGATATTGATATGATATTGATATGATATTGATATGATATTGATATGATATTGATATGATATTGATATGATATTGATATGATATTGATATGATATTGATATGATATTGATATGATATTGATATGATATTGATATGATATTGATATGATATTGATATGATATTGGTATGATATTGATATGATATTGATATGATATTGATATGATATTGATATGATATTGATATGATATTGATATGATATTGATGTGATATTTATGTGATATTGATATAATATTGATATAATATTGATCATATTTCATTCATTAAAATTGATATGATATTGATATGATATAGATATGATATTGATATGATATTGATGTGATATTTATGTGATATTTATATAATATTGGTATGATATTGATTATATTTCATTCAATTAAATTGATATGATATTGATATGATATTGATATGATATTGATATGGTATTGATATGATATTGATATGATATTGATATGATATTGATATGATATTGATATGATATTGGTATGATATTGATATGATATTGATATAATATTGATATGATATTGATATGATATTGATGTGATATTTATGTGATATTTATATAATATTGATATAATATTGATCATATTTCATTCATTTAAATTGATATGATATTGATATGATATAGATATGATATTGGTATGTTATTGATATGATATTGGTATGATATTGATATGATATTGATATGATATTGATATGATATTGATATGATATTGATATGATATTGATATGATATTGATATGATATTGATATGATATTGATATGATATTGATATGATATTGATATGATATTGATATGATATTGATATGATATTGATATGATATTGATATGATATTGATATGATATTGATATGATATTGGTATGATATTGATATGATATTGATATGATATTGATATGATATTGATATGATATTGATATGATATTGATATGATATTGATATGATATTGATATGATATTGATATGATATTGATATGATATTGATATGATATTGATATGATATTGATATGATATTGATATGATATTGATATGATATTGATATGATATTGATATGATATTGATATGATATTGATATGATATTGATATGATATTGATATGATATTGATATGATATTGATATGATATTGATATGATATTGATATGATATTGATATGATATTGATATGATATTGATATGATATTGATATGATATTGATATGATATTGATATGATATTGATATGATATTGATATGATATTGATATGATATTGATATGATATTGATATGATATTGGTATGATATTGATATGATATTGATATGATATTGATATGATATTGATATGATATTGATATGATATTGATATGATATTGATGTGATATTTATGTGATATTGATATAATATTGATATAATATTGATCATATTTCATTCATTAAAATTGATATGATATTGATATGATATAGATATGATATTGATATGATATTGATGTGATATTTATGTGATATTTATATAATATTGGTATGATATTGATTATATTTCATTCAATTAAATTGATATGATATTGATATGATATTGATATGATATTGATATGGTATTGATATGATATTGATATGATATTGATATGATATTGATATGATATTGATATGATATTGGTATGATATTGATATGATATTGATATAATATTGATATGATATTGATATGATATTGATGTGATATTTATGTGATATTTATATAATATTGATATAATATTGATCATATTTCATTCATTTAAATTGATATGATATTGATATGATATAGATATGATATTGGTATGTTATTGATATGATATTGGTATGATATTGATATGATATTGATATGATATTGATATGATATTGATATGATATTGATATGATATTGATATGATATTGATATGATATTGATATGATATTGATATGATATCGATATGATATTGATATGATATTGATATGATATTGATGTGATATTTATGTGATATTTATATAATATTGATTTAACATTGATCATATTTTATTCATTTAAATTGATATGATATTGATATGATATAGATATGATATTGATATGATATTGATGTGATATTTATGTGATATTTATATAATATTGATATGATATTGATTATATTTCATTCAATTAAATTGATATGATATTGATATGATATTGATATGATATTGATATGATATTGATATGATATTGATATGATATTGATATGGTATTGATATGATATTGATATGATATTGATATGATATTGATGTTATATTTATGTGATATTGATATGATATTGATATGATATTGATATGATATTGATATGATATCGATATGATATCGATATGATATTTCTATAACGACATGATATTGATATGATATTGATATGATATTGATATGATATTGATTTGATATTGATATGGTATTGATATGATATTGATATATATCTTGTTGGAACGATATGTTGTCGATGTTTAGCTGGAAAAAAACAAAAAATTGTTTTTGGAAACAAAAAATTAGTCAGCATGGCTCGATATCGCTTGTCAGCATGGCTCGATAGCGCTCGGTAGCGCATTCACCGTAATGGCGGCTCCTTTCTCATTTCGAAAGAAATAAGGACCGATGATGCCGCCAGCGTGTAAACCGCACCAAACAGTTAATTTTAATGGATGTGATGGTGGTTCTTTAATGGCTTGAGGATTGTCTTCGCTCCATATACAGAAATTTTGCTTATTGACGAAGCCATTTAACCAGAAATGAGATTCATCACTAAACAAATGCTGTATTTTACAGGCACGTAAGCCAAGATCTTTATGTAAAATTTTCCATGTAGTCAAAGGACAAAAGCCAACAAGTTGAGAACACCGACTAATCGATATTTCGGCGTCTTCTGCAGCATTTCGCGCTACAGCAGTAATATTCTCCTCGGTACGCACATTTCTTTGTGTTGTTGATGGTTTTAAATCGAGAAGAGTAAAATAAGTGCGAAAACTATCAATAACTGCATGAATTGCTTGCTCACTAGGCCGTTTATGTTGACCGTAAAATGGACGAAGTGCTCTATAAGCATCGTTCTGGCGTCAAACGATTCATGATGAATTGCCAAACCTTACTGAACAGAAATGTCAACACAGTTTGACATTCTCAACTGTCAAATCATAAACAACAACCATCGAAACTTCTTATGCAGCTAAAAAACATCCTGTATTTCAGCAAAAAAATATAATTAGCACTTGAACATTTTCGGGTGATGAATTTTTTACAATTTTCAACGTGGATTGACAGGAAAAGAATGCATCGATCAACAAAAGAGTTTTTGAGCACTCAAAGCGTGGAATTGACGGGTAATCCGCATAACTGTCCCGACTTGGCATCCAATGACTTGTTCTTGTTTCCTCACATTAAGCAAGAAATGCGTGGCGAGCATTTTTCTACGTCCAAACAAGCTGTTAATGCTTCAAAAACCTGGTTTCGGAGGTACCAACTTCAGAGTGGCAAAACTGTTTGTTCAAACGAATGCAAAAGTGTATTGATCATCTTGGATCATTCTTTGACAAACAACAAAACCATTTTCACTAATAAACCACTGTTTTTTCGTTGTAAGGCGCAAGACTTAAAAGGCAGCCCTCTTATAGTTAAATATACAAAAATTATAAAGTAAAAAAAAATAGAAAATAAAGAAATAAAAATAGAACAAAAAAAAAAAAAAATAATTTAAACTTTAAAGTTAATATTATCTGCGTTCGATTCGTCAGTGCTCAACTCAATTACGAAAAAACGGCTATTCATTTAGCTCTTACTTGCTGAATAGTTGGCAACACTTTTGTTTTGATAGATCACTGTCAAAGTCTGCCAATAAATTACATTAAAAACTAAAAAATAAATTTTATTTAAAATAAATAATGGACACTAAAGTGTTTTTCTCAACGAGAGAAAATATTCGTTTTAGTAAAAGTGTTGGGATCACTCTAAAGCCGATTCCCTTGACGGTACACAAAATAGCAATTGAGTATTGATGAGCATCAATTGGGCTTTCTGCTGCTCGCAAGCTCTATATTATATACGAAGAGGAGAATGGCTTTCAATGGTAGATCCTATTGCTGCTGTTAAAATCCATTTGAGTGGCACTACTGACGTGTTTTTCGTTGTGAAGACGACCAGAAGAAAACTTGGCATCAGAGCTTCTTACTAATATCATTATTTTTGGTCTTGGAAAACCAAATAGATGTACTGCCGCGTGGTGAAAACTTTGCCGAATTCCATAAACCTCGTCGAATCATCGAGCTTAAGTTCCAGCTCAAGTTAAATCCGGCATTTAAATACATTTTTAGAATAGAACTTTTCCAATCAGAACAAAAACTGTAAAAAACCAAAACAAAAGTGGGGAAATACCGTTAGACAGGGTGAAATCATGTCATGTGTAATAAATTTTTGTTCAAGCTGATAGCATAATTGGATAATTTTTTTATTTTCCTATATTTATAGTACACCTTTGAAGCGACAATTAAATTTTTTTTTAAAATGGCGGCTCTGTAGCATCTAAAAGTGCTGCAGCTGTCAACATTTTTCCACTTATCTAAAACATCAGAGGTTTTTACATCGTTTACTGATATGTTAAAGGGAAGGATAAACCTGTAAAATATTGAAAAAGTTAAAAATTAAAATTGAAATCGGCTGTTTAATCGAAGGTCCAGAATTTCGACTATTTGCTTCTACAGTTTTGAACCAAAAAAAATTAATTAGTCACTCGATATCACGAACTTCTAGGTACATCCGTAGGATGCACCGGTACTACTATAGAGAGAAACCTGTCAAATTTCAGCCTTATTGGTTTACATCTTTATGATTTACAGCACGAGCAATTTTTTTAAACTTAATTTCGAGATAATCACGCTTAAATATAATAAGTTTAAGTGACTTACGGGTCAATCTTCGATTCTGAATCCTTATATAATAGCCCTTCGGCCTCCTCGAAAAGCTGATTATCTTAGAGCTGCTGCTGTTTTCGAGCTGTACGAGTTGCTTTTGTCTTGGAAGGACTCTTTCGGTTCTGTTTCACTACTCGTATCTCATCGGTGTTTTCGGCGAAAACTTTGAAAAAGGTGCCAATAATTATACCCAGCTCTTTCTTAAGCTTAAGAATGGAGGTGAATATTCAGCCTTTATTAAACATTCCAGCAGCAATGTAAGCTGTAATTTCGACAATTTTTAGCCCGGAAATGAGGTGCTTCGGACATATTTGCCAAACTGTCCTTTTCAAACTTTCATTGGCATTCTGGGTATGGCCACCCAAGCCAATCTTTCCAATAAATCAACTTTAGTACAAAAGAATTTACAATCTATTGTAAAAGAAGCATTGCTCCACTCCAACCGCTGCTGTTACGGACTCGGACGTTTTTAACCATAACTCCGTAAATATTCAATATTTCTCTATTTTTAACATGTTATACATTCGAAATATAAAAATTTTTTCCGTAATTATAAAGGTATCACAGCTGAGTAGCTTACATAACTCTTTGATTTCCATAATTTTTTACTCTCTCTATTTTTCATTTCCGAGATAGGACTCGCCTTTGAATTGGAATTCGATGCAGGCTTTGTTCAATTTCGTAGTATATGAATAGGTTATTTTGGAATTTTGTAATAATCACAAATTTATCGAATTTATAGAACATTAAAAATATTTACAAAACTCAAAAATTCCAAGAACTTTTAACCCGCATCATTTTTAAATATGCCACATTCAGGATATACAAACGCACTGATGAAAAACCAAAATATTTAAAAATTGTATAAATATTTGCATATCATAAAATAACATGAAGGCAAAAAGATTGAGAAAAAGGATAACCTCGGAAAATTTTGAAAATTAATGTTAAAATCAATGGAAATAAAACCCTAACAATAGTTATCATAACGGTCGGCAATGGCACACCCTGTATTCATTCCAATTTGATTTAAATTTGATGGTTTAATTAGTTAGGATTTTCCAATTAACGATCAAACAAAGGCAGTAGCAGTTCTAAGGTTCACCTTAACCAACAAAAATTAACATAAAACTAATTTTTGATCAGATTTTGAACAGATTTTGTTAATTAAGATTTTATAGGCTTACTAGTAATGTTTGACTCTTCATAAACCTATGACGATTACCAGATTTTCTATCGCTGTCGTCTTATCAAACAAATAAACAACAATAACAACATGGCAAGATCATCATCAACTTTAAAGTATCATAATGCCCGTAATAATAAAATTGGGAATGTTTCCGAACGTTAAAATAAAAAAATAAAAAAAATCAATGAAATTTATGAAATTCTTCCACTCTTCTTCTCTTTCTCCCATAAATTAATTGGCTACTTTAGAAACGGCATCAACACGCTGCACAGCAACACTCTGAGAATCATTGACAATCAGCAGATCAACATCGCTGATCGTTATTTTTGAAGGCTTGTTGCTACCCTTGCCTGTCTTCGTGCTACAGCTGCAGTGATTCCATTAATTGTTATTATTCTTTGTCTTGTCGCTTTCTTGGTGTTGTTTTTTGTTTTGTTGTTGTAGTTGTTTCTGGCTGGTTGCTCGAATTTAGGCGACTTCAGCATTATTTGATAGCTTTTTGTTGTCTCTTTTTTTCTGTTTTATGTTGAATACCAACTTCAAGAGAATAAATGACATGATCAAAATGATCAAAATTTTGTTGCTTTAGCATTTTAATGATCATGACATGTTGTCGTTTAAGCTTCCTGCCATGTCTTGCTGTCGTTCTGCATCTAAACGTATATCTGTCTGTCTGTGTCTAACTGTCTGTCCATACTTGTCTGCACTTATTTTATTTGAGTCTTAATGTCGACAGTTGATGCTATAATAACTGTCAGTAGCTGCCCATATTTTACTCGATGAAACTGTCATAAAATTTTTAAATTTTGACTTCAGATATAATCTCAATCTTCTCAACGCGTTTTTTTTTTTTTAATTCTTTATGTAGCTATTTTAAATATTTGGCTGTTTTATAGATTAATGTGTTTTTTCTTTCTTTGCAGATATGCTACCATTTTGGCTTTTGATGTTAAAGTTGAACGTGATGCCCAAGAAATGGCCGATTCTTTGGGTGTTAAAATATTCCAAGCCGATATTATTTATCATCTATTTGATAAATTTATGGCCTACCGCGATGAATTAAAACAAAAGAAACGCGAAGAGTTCCGTTCCATTGCCGTCTTCCCCTGTAAACTTAAGGTAAGCTTAACAAGATGTGGCTCTCAGTTTGAGTTATCGAACAACAAAAATGTCCCTTCTAGGTTTATACTAATTCTATGATAAACTATGCTGTATGTTTATATTTCGATGGGAAAAATGAATTTTTTCCTTAGTCTTATCAAAGTAAAAAAATGATGTTAATTCTCTAACCCACTCAACCCCAAATTTGAAATTAATGATGCTGCCATTTCTTATTTTAACAGCAATTTAAGTATCAATGTCATAAATAGATTACCAGGTAGGTCTTACAAGCGGATACAAATTTTGTAAAAGATACCAAAAGCTGTTACATTGACAATTGTATTTCTTATAATCATGTAAGCCGCCAGATGTAGTCAAAGATAAGATTTTCAATTACGTTTCTACCGGCTTTCCAACAATTTTTTTTCTTTGACTATGCTCATCAAAAGATTGAGTTTTCTATAATATCCCAGCAGACAAGTGGACCAAATTTGAAATAGTTCTGAACTAGTTCCAAAAAAGACCAGTACTAGTTCCACTACAATACCCTTTAATATTGAACGAACTGACGCTTTTTGCGGGTTGATGTCATAGGAAAAGACAATTGTCCCCAGAAATACTCCTTTTTCCCTATATTTGAACTAGTTGCATTAGGAACATTTTTAAACTGGTTGCTTTCGCAGTAGCCTGAAAGTGGTTCTTTTTTAACTAGTCTTAAAGTGAACATATCAAAAGTGTAAGAATTTAGTGCAATGGAAAAGTCCTAAAGATCTCATTTGTACCATCTTTTCCATCCACAATCCAGAAAATATTTTGTCTATAAACATTTTTTTTTTTTATTATTTTTTCTTGTGCGCAGCAAATTTTAAAAAGAAGCCAGAACGCGTTTATTTTTGTCAGCAATACTTTTGAAAACAAAAGCAAAGATAACTGTTTCACTCTGAATGCCTTTTGTACTTTTTCAGAGCTACTGCGAACAGCGCTAGAAATGAACTAGTTCACTTTTTCAATTTACTCCAAAATAACTGCTGGGAATATTTAGAAACAAAACAGATGTAAAAACATTATTAAGAATAAAACAAAAAATATTCAAAAATTGTTAAAAAATTAAATTAAAAAAAAAAACTAAAAAATATAAAATTAATCATAATTAATCATTATAATCATAAGAAGATAGGTCAAAGTCCTTTCAAGGGCTGAAATGGCCAGTTATTTATTTTTTTTTTATTTTAAATAATACAAAAAATCATGAAAAAAGTTTTTAGAAATGAATAATATTAATAGAAAAAATAGGATATTAAAAATATTAAAATTGATAAAAACAAAATCTAAAAATAAAAGTAAAGTTTTAAATACATAAATACTTTATTTTAAAAACAAAAGAATAAAAGAAACTTAACTATTAAAAATAATTATAATGTAAAGGAAACAAAAAAAAAAAACAAATATTAAAATATAAAAAAAATTATAAAAACAATACATATATCGGTGATTCCATGTCAAAACGCCCACGTTTCTGACACCACTAATTTTGAAAATTTCTGAACTCTCTGTTCTGATAGTTCTCCTGAAACGTATTATAACTGTTTAGTTTTTTTTTTAATTTTTATTTCTTTTTAAAGATATACACTGTAAAAAACTTCAAAATATAATAAACAGCTGTAACTTCAAAACCGTAAGTCGTACAGAAAAAATCTGAGATATATCTAAAAGATCTTGAATTTTTGTGGTATACTCTTCTTGGACTCTTTTTATGAATTTTTTTATTTAATTTTTTTAGTCTGAAGTTTTGTGTCCCATTTTTCATGGTGAGCGCAGTAAATTTTTCACCTTTTGAACATAGTGTCGTTATAAAACATCAATTTTTAAGGTTTATACAAAATTTTAGCTTGGGTTTCCAACAATTGCTATTTATAACGAATTTAAATCACTTGTTCACTAACGTACTTGAATTGTTAATAACACTCCTTTCTATTCTCTACAGCATGCGCCCCACGTTTTTATGAGAACTAAAAGCCCCCACTCTAGCAAATTAAAATTTGTTTTTTTACTTTAATTATTATTTTCTGATTTTTCGTCTTGTGTAAAATTTTACAATAGATTTTGAAGGTTTTATGTTTTTATCAGAGCAAAATTTGTTTTAAAAACCGAAATGGTTCCATAAATATTAAAAAAAAAAAAAAAAAAAACTGAAGAAATTCATTGACATTGTCGAGTCTCGAACTCTCAACCTCACGATTATAAAGCAATCGCCGTGTGCTCTGAGCTACAGAACCCATTTAAATATATCATCTAAATAGCAATAAATCGAACAATCTACTTTTTACAATTTTTTTCTTCCACCTTCTGTGGTGAATTTTTGTAAATTTGAATTTGTTTCATAAAAAAACAAAAAATTCGTTAACATTGTCGAGGCTCGAACTCACTACCAAGCGTTTATAAATCGATCGCTGTACGCTCTGAGCTACAGGACACACACGAAAATATTTTCTAAATGAGGTAATATATTAATTTCAGTTGTGATTTTTTTAAATTTAAAAATGTCAATGAGCTTTTCAGTTTGCTTGTTTTTTTTTAATTTTTTAATATATATGTATGTATATATATCAAATAATTTCGCATTTTAGCCACACAAATAAACGTACAGACAAGAAAATATGTTTATATTGTATTCCAGTTCTGAGCTACATTTTAAGTTTCAAAACGCTAGCTCATCGGAAAGTTGGTTAAAAATGGATTCCAAGATTTGTACGGGACAGACAAATGAAGTGAAGCTAATAAAAACGTTTTAAAATAAAAAAAAAAAAAAACAGAAAATTTAAAAACTTTTAATTGAAAAAGATCCAAGACTGACGTTTTAAAAGCGCCAGCAACGGCATTTTGAAATTAAAAATTCGGAAAGAATATTTTTCACCAATAAGGAAAGATCTAGCAAAAAGAAGAATAGAATATCATTGCTTAAGTTAAAAGTAATTATTCTAATATGGTCAACGACCCAAGAGAATTTTACGAAAAGGCAAAGGCAACTAACGTTGAAAATATGTTGAAGAAACATTATGGCGCAGATTAGAAATCATTAGAAGAACTGAAATTTCATAACGAAATTCTTGAAGCCCATGAGAACTTCGATTTGGATGAAGATTAAGAAATACAGTGTACTTTTTAATTGACGTTTTGATTGACGGAAGGCACTCTTCCAGTATTTTAGATGTACGCACGATCCGTGGTGCCAATATAGACTCGGATCATTATCTTGTCCCAGCTAAGATCTGTACACGTCTGTGCGCAACCAAGAATGCACGCAATCCAGCACAGAGAAAGCTAGACGTCGAAAAGCTGCAATCAAAGCAAACAGCCGAAGACTTCGCTACTCGACTCTCACTCCTGCTTCAAGAAAGCACTCCTCCGATCGACGATATATGCGCGCAGTGGAATCATATTTCCCACTCTATGCGTACGATTGCCGAAGAGGTGATTGGCTATCACCGCCCTCGCCGAAACCAGTGGCACGACCAAGAGTGTCGCGACGCCACTGCAGAAAAAGACGCCGCCTACAAAGCCACCCTGCAGTCGGTTGTAACGCGTGCTGCTAAGGAGCGATATAAAGAGAAGAGGAGGGAAGAGAGAAGCATTTTAAGGCGAAAGAAAAGGGAAGGGGAAATGCGTGAGTGCGAGAAAATTGAGATGCATGGTGACAGGAATGAGGTCCGAAAATTTTTCAAAAAAATAAGACGCCTAGCCGATGGTTTCAAGACCGGGGCCTCTTCCTGCAAGGATGAAAATGGGAATCTAGTGACAGATATCCAGATTACACTGATGATGTGGAGGGAACACTTCTCTAGGCTTCTGAATGGTGATGACGACAACAATCCCGCCAATAGAGATGATATCCCGGAATCCCCAATTTTGGACGACAGCGTTGAAGTTCCGCTGCCCGACCATAGTGAAGTCTTGAAAGCTATAGCTCGGCTTAAAAACAACAAAGCCGCAGGAGCCGATGGCTTACCTGCTGAGCTCTTCAAGAATGGAGGCGAAGCTCTATTTAAATGCATTCATGAGCTTCTATGCAGAATATGGTCAGAAGAATACATTCCAAACGATTGGAACCTCAGTGTGCTCTGCCCAATCCACAAGAAAGGCGATCCCACAATTTGCGCCAACTACCAAATGTGGGATAAGCCTTCTTAATATCGCATATAAGGTCCTGTCGAGCGCACTATGTGAAAGACTGAAGCCCATCGTAAGCCAGCTGATTGGACCTTATCAGTGTGGCTTCAGACCTGGCAAATCCACCATAGACCAGATATTTACGCTACGACAAATCTTGGAGAAGACCCTAGAAAAACAAATCGACACACATCATCTTTTTGTCGATTACAAAGCCGCCTTCGACAGTCCAATAAGGAATCATCTATATTCCACCATGTCTGAAGTTGGTATTCCTGCAAAGCTCATCCGCCTTTGCAGAATGACACTGAGCAACACCAGCAGCACAGCTAAAATCGGGAAGGACCTCACTCCTCCATTCGATACCAAACGAGGTTTTAGACAAGGTGATTCCTTATCGTGCGACTTTTTCAACCTAATGATGGAGAAGATCATCCGAGCTGCTGATTTGAGACGCAGTGGCACGATATTCTACAAAATTATTATGCTGCTGGCGTATGCTGATGATATCGATATCATTGGCCATAATACGCGCGAAGTCAGTGCAGCATTCTCCAGGTTAGCGAAAGAGTCTAGTCGAATGGGTCTTGTAGTGAACGCAGATAAGACGAAATACCTAGTGTCAACAAATAAACAGTCCCAGCGTCTTGGAAACCACGTCACTGTTGACAACATCTCCTTCGAGGTTGTTAAGGACTTCGTCTACCTGGGATCCAGCGTAAACTCTTTCAACGATGTCAGTATTGAGATAAGATGAAGAATAACTCTTGCCAACAGGTGTTACTTTGGGCTGAGTAGGCAATTGAGAAGCAGAGCCCTCTCTCGACGAACAAAACTCACGCTCTATAAGTCACTTATCATGCCCGTCCTATTATATGCAGCACAAACCTGGACGTTGAGCAGTTCAGATGAAAAGACTTTGGGAGCCTTTGAGAGAAAGATCCTTCGTAAGATCTTCGGTCCAATCTGCGTCAATGGCGAGTACCGAATTCGATGGAACCACGAGCTGTATGAGCTGTACGCTGACATTGACATAGTTAAGCGCATTAAAATCGAACGGCTTCGCTGGCTAGGTCATGTTGAGCGAATGGAAAACGATGTTCCTGCGAAAAAATATTCGATTCAGTGCCCGGTGGTGGTCAACGCAGAAGAGGACGCCCACATCTTCGTTGGAAGGATCAGGTGTTGGATGACCTGACCACGCTTGGTGTTTCCAACTGGCGCCAGCAAGCGCAAAACAGAAATGGCTGGCGCAATTTCTTATACGAGGCCAAAAACGACTTACGGTTGTAAGCGCCAGATAAGTAAGTAAGTAAGTGTACTTTTTAAGCTGACCAGGTGTTACCAAGGGTTTAATTATTGAAAATATTTTAAAGTTTAAGAGTTTGTTACTATTTTTTTTTCTTTGTATTTGAAATATTGTTTTTCATATGAAATACATTTGTTACTTTTGTCTTAAATAGATTACTACAACACTAAGTATTTCCTTATATAAATTTTATGAAAGGTACCAATTCATATTTTGAGTTGCAATACTCACAATATCCAAATTGGTTAATTGCATAACTCGAAAAATCCATGATTTTTCGACAAAAGTCGCAATCTCCAAAAAATATTTATCGTTGTTTTACCATTAAATATTGAAGGAAACATTTTTCGTTTTTCTGAAGTGAAGATATATTGCGTTCGATTAAATGAGTAACAAAGGTTACAAAACATAAAATCGTCTTGTGAGAAATAAAACCAATTTATCTCAAAATCGGTTATGGCGGAGTTTTTGAGTTTTGACTCAAAGACATTCGTATGGTAAAAAATCAAAAAATTTAACATAAAAAAATAATTGAAAAAAAAAATATTTATTAAATTATAAGGAAATAAATTAAGTCAAATTAAAAAAAAAATAAAATACCACGAATGAGAAATAAATAGATAATAATAGATAATAACAGATAATAAACAATAAATATTAAATATTAAGCAAATAAATAATAATAACATTAAAAAATAAAAAGTAAATACAAAATAAAAGACATATTTGTCTTATACAAATATTATAACACAAAAATAAAAAACAATATAACAATATTAAGAAAAAAACAAATAAATAAAATAAAAAATGAAAACAAAAAAATTAACAAAAAAGTATAAATGACAAATAAAATTAAAAAAAAAATATAAATGACAAATAAAATTAAAAAAAAAAAATATAAATGACATAAAATTAAAAAAAAAAAATAAATTAAAAAAAATTGAAAACAAATTTATTGAGCTTTAAGCCAAGCATGTTGACAACAAGACAACATGAAGAACAAATAAGGCAACAACCAACAACAACAACAATGGCTCTGTATAGAGCAAATCACACAGCTTGACTATAATAAAAATAATAATAATAATAATAATAATAACTGGCCATTTTAGCCCTTGAAAGGACTTTGACCTAGCTTCTTAGGATCAATTGTGTTGTGCGTGTTATTAAGTTTGTACACAATTGACCGAGAAATGGACCTACAAGCTTAACGCCGACTCCGAACGGCGATGAACGAAATGTTCTTATTCTCAAGAAGCTTTACATGGCATTTTGATTACTCTCTGAGGTTTGCCATTGTCTGCAGAGAGGTGGCGGCCGTACAGAAAAATTATTTTTATTCAAATAATTTTCTGTCGCTGCTGGGGTTCGAACCTAGGTCTCCAAAGTTCGTTGACATAGCGGCCACGCACTTTAACCAACTACGCCACGGACGCCACAGCTTGACTATACAGACTGTTTTGTCAAGACTCATCAGTAGCCTTTATATGACTTTACACTGTTATCCACTCAAGCTACTTAGGTTCTACATATAAATTCTACATCTTTGTTCTTCATGTTGTCTTGTTGTAATACAAGTTACAAATATTATCTATATCTTGTTAATACAAATATTAAGATTAATAAAAAAATTTTTTAAAAAATAAAAGACTGCGAATAAGCCTAACTAACTATTGGAACTTGAACTGTAAAATATACTTTTGTGAACATATAGGTTCAAGTAGAAACTTTTTAATAATAATAAAAATTGCAATGAGAATAGTTTTGTGAAAAAAAAATTTTTTTAATGGTTCAACTCAGGTTATTTGAGTTGAAATGATGAATAAAACTTAAGCGATCCAGTTAATGTAGCGCTCAATCGCAATTTTCAATTTGGTGGCCTCAGAGCCGAGTAGGAAGTGCGCTTGACTGCTACCCTTAAGGTTCCGTGTTCGAATCTTGGTCAGGCCTTGGTCCTACGAAATAACCTTTTTTCAATTTTAATCCTCATTTCTAACGAACTGGTATTGAAAATTATCAATACGTTGTTCGACTAAAAAGTTAGAGTTTGTGGTGGAAAAGTTTGTTGATTGGATTGCTGATTTGTTGACAGAGGTAAATGCATAACACTTACCTCAGATTTTAATTCACAAGTTTCTACGGCGTCCCGTCACGATGAGAACATCTTACGCCTGTTTTACTTGATTGCCCCTTCTTAACCACTAATCTATGAGTATCATCCCATTTCCGAACCAAGGCAGACATGACTGACTACATAGGTTATTGACACCTGAAATCCTTGGTTCACAGTTACAAGAAAGTAAGCTTGAACATTGCCGAAAACTCAAAAACCTTTCAAATTGAGGGTGGACTTTTCAAAACTGTTTCTTGTTATAGAAACCAAGCCTGTCTTCTAGAGTTGTCAACATTTCAAGCTCAAAAATTGTAAATTCTAAACAGTTTGAGATGATTTTTTTAGGCAAAGCAAGAAAATTTTCATCAATATCAGAACTTTTTTTCCCGGGGTCTCGTCTTGCTCACCACTGAAATTAAGCAAGCGGATGCCATTTCACGCATAAATGCTGCCAAGTAAGTTACATGGACTGTATTAAACATGAATTAAGCCGAACGATTTCAGTAACAAACTTTTAACAACTTGGGTGATTATTTTAATCACATAGATACACAAACAATGAAGCACTACTTCATATAGGGAGAAGGGGAGAGGGTTGGGTTGGTGTAGATCCACCACTACTAACAACATCGTAACATGCAAGCAACAGTGTGGCTCTCTGGAGATTTCGAAGCACACACGATGGAACGATGGATGATGCAGCTAGAAGCCTAGAAACAATGTTGGGACCTAAGAATTATTGTCGGTTAGGGGAACAAACGGAAAAGCTACGCAGTAGATAAAACTTGCATGCCAACAACGGCAACAACAACAACAAAACGAAGCCACCAACAACAGCGCACAATCAATAGTTAAGCCATACTTATTTGAACGAACAAACGAACAGGTAACACAAGAAAAAAAAAACAAAAATAGACCAAATTAAGCAGCGCTCATACGTATGAGCGGAGCTGTTGCCAACATATTGGAGCGGATCGATCTGGAGCGAACGGAAGATGCTACCATAATTACGAGATACAGGTGTAAAATGCAATCAGACGCATACAAGCAGACGCAACAACAACAACAACAATGAGAGCAATCATAATAATAATCAACAGCAACAACAACAACCACCAAAGCAGCAGCAGCAACAAGTGGCTTGTTGCACCGTATAACTTGTAGGTAGATAGGTTAAGCTTAATATTGGCGACTGCAGGTGGACATAAAAAGATATTAACTAGCGGATGGAGGTTGTTGTAAATGTAAGCTGGCAAGCCGGCAAGAACTTTTCTACACTATTCTATACGTCCGCTCTGCAGTCCAATTGATGATGGCCTGTTTGTGCGGGGGGCGCTTGCAGCGGACTTCCTTCTCAAATAAATTTAAAAACCATTTGATTTATAAGCAATCATTAGATAACATACAAGTATTAAAAACGACTAAAGTGAGGCATATAATGGTGCACCATTGATAGTGCAACATCGTCGAAAAGGCATCCATTCGAGGCATGAGAGATGCAAAAGAAGCTACATATAATTGAAGCAGAAGAACAACACGAAGCAGAGTGGTAATGATAATGATAATGAAGACAATGATACTGTTTCCTGGCATCATGTTGTTATTTAGTGCTCTAGATCGCCACCAATAATGTTCATGTCAAGATCATAATGAAGAAGATGAGGCAACAACTTTTGTTGTTGGTCGTCGATGCTGTTGTTGATGTGGTTGTTGTTGTTTTTGTTGTTGTTGGATGATTATTTTGTTTGACTAGGAAATTAACTTGTTCTGTTGGTCTACACAAATGTAGATCTTAGGCCATGGATGTAGACTACAAGCAGGCACGATCATTGCCAGTGGACTGACACATAATGGCGATGATGATGATGATGATGCTGCTGCTGATGACAAACGGAAATTAAGTTGTAATTGAGCGAAAAACCATGTGGACTCGTATAAGTTTGCCGTCAGTTTTACTGGGATGTGCGTTTGCAAGAACTGTCCGACTTTCATAGGCAATGATTTAAGAAACAAAAAAAAAATTTTTTTTTTGTATGAAATTCAGGGGCAAAATATAGAACAAAAATTAGTATCCTAAAAATAGTGAATACTTACAATTTTTAAATTCACAAATAAGGTTTATAATTAAGTATGAAATTCATAAACTTAACACTTTGGAGTCTCATTCAATGAGTCATACAATGTTGTAAGCTGCAATAGTGCGTCCTCACTTGGAGTACGCAAGTCAAGTTTGGTCCCCAAGTTATAATGCGAATGTAGAATCCAAAAAACTTTTGGATTAGGATCTTAAGTGGAATTTGGCTTGCTTAGGATCTTAATTGGAACTGACATTTTAAACATTTCTTATGAGAGAACCGTTTGCATCTATTAAAAATGTAATAATTAAGTTAGCGAAAGAAATCTGCGGATATCGCCTATTGAACCTCTTTTCCCAACTATAATATCATCCGTTGGGACAAAAACCATTTTTTTCGACACTCATATTCGGGGGAGCTATATTCAGTTAGATCTTAAATCGAAAAGGATATCAAAATCGGTATAACCGTCACACACAAAAAAAAAAACACTTTTTCGACAAAAATTATAAATTGATCAAGATTAATAAAAATTTAACAAATTTTTATAAAATTGTAATGTTTAAAAATTTAAGCTTTCAATTCGAACACTTAACATATTTTGTCTCTATCTCTAAAAATATATCGTGTTTGGGAAATATTTTCACCGTTTACCCCACTCCGATTTTCTGAATATTACACTACTCCACAAATTTACGAAAACTTTCACCACAACGAATTGTGATAACATTTTCTATAGTAAAATTTTCCATAGAATCCGAATATCGTAATGATTTTTGTTCAATTGGTCCCAATTTTGACGTGACGAAGTTACGTTGTACTGCTCTAGTTTCCAAAAAAGTTGAAAAACGAATTTTTTAAAAATTCATCTGCGTTTCATTGAATTGTTACTCGCTGGGTATAAGAGCTACACAGAAAATAAAAGAATTGATTTATTACCTAAACTAGTTTAGCTAATGTGAAAGTTTCTATTTCACCTAATCTTTTCAACAACTTTTCTACTTACACAGTTAATTTAACAATCATGCATTAGGTAATTCACCTAATTCAAATTAGTTAATTCAACTAAAATTTTGCTTATTAAATCATCTAATTCTTCTAGTTATTTTACCTAATGCAAGTTGTCGATTTGTTCGTACACTAGGGAAATAACGCATATTAGCATTATCCACGCCTCAGTATAAATTTTATATAAATATTTACGTGGATAAATCAAATGCTTTCCTTACAACTTGTTTTTTCCCCGTATTTGAATTTTTTATTTCTGTGCAGCCCAAGGAGAGCACAGCGCTCTCCTATAAAAAACATAAATAAAAACAAAGTGAGAAAATTTTACAAAAATTAAAGCCTCATTGCGAGATTTGAACTCGGGCCGCTGGCGTTCAAGTCAAACGCTTTACCGCTGTGCTGTTACGCCGTTTGATAATTTGTGAACAAAATGTATATAAAAATATGAGGTCCACAACTCTTAAATTATGGGCATCTACAGCAATTTGATTAATTGGTATGTAGCGTAAATTCCTCAATAGGAAATTTAGCTCAGTAGATAAGGCGTTGGTTGTTGAAATCTTGAGATCAGAGGTTCGAATCTCAGCGGTGGCAAAGAAATTTTTCAGTAATTTATACAATGTATATATCTCTCTCATTCTATCTACTATAAAACAAATCTTTCTTCTCAATCATGTGACGAAATGAAGTAAAGTCACCTAAGGAGGGAAAGTTTCACTTCAAAATAGAAATTGCAAAACAAAAAACAAATTTTTTGCATATTTTTTGCACGGCATTCCCACTCTTAAGTGGGAATTCTATCTAAATAATTAGATGATTTTTCTACACTTAGTAGGTGGCTTGCCTAATCTGAAGTGGTCATAGTTTAAAAAAATTAGCTAATTCTTCTAATAAATTATGTGTCTTATCTATTTTATGGTTGAAGGTACACCTAAATATTTAGGTTTTTTTAGCTACTCTCGCAGTTAAACTACCCAATATAATTGCATATAATTAACATTTAGAAATTGGTAGCGCACCTAATCAAATTCGTTGACTGAAAATCACCGGATTACTTTAGCTGAATTGACTACATTTTTAGGTAAAAGTTCTACTCTTTTTTTTCTGTGTATGATTAAAAAAATAGTATGAACATAAAGGTTAATTCTTTGACTATATTAAAAAAACAAAAAAAAAATTTAATACGGCATAAGGACGTAGTGGGAGCTGCGTAAGCAACGCAACTGAAAATTTGTTACATGGAATTATTACTCGCTGAGTATTAGTGCTAGGACTAAAAATACGATACGCCAATAAAGGCCTACTAGAAGCCCTCACAACAAAATAGACAAAAAATTTCTGACACCATGGGGACGCTGAGAGAGCCGCTCAAAGATCGATAACGCAACATTCATGCAGCGGCGTTGCATTGAATTTTTACTCAATGAGTATATAATCTACGATAAAAGTTTAAAAAGGAAAATAAAGTTTTTATACATGGCTTTACGACAAAAATAAAAAAAAAATTCCGGCGTCGTCAGCACCAACACCAACACCAACACCAACACCAACACCAACACCAACACTAACACCAACATCAACACCAACACCAACACCAACACTAACATCAACATCAACATCAACATCAACATCAATATTAACATCAACATCAACATCAACATCAACATCAACATCAACATCAACATCAACATCAACATCAACATCAATATTAACAACAACAGCAAAAAACTTCGTCACGTCAAAACCTACGGGTGTGTCCACGGCACAGCCAACTCTTTTTTATATAAATGGCAAAATTAAAAAAATCCACTATTGGGAACACATAAATGCTTGTTCACTTACATGCTCAGTCAATGAATTTTTATTTAATTGAGTGTAGTAGAAGAGAGTCAGATGAAAATTTGAAGGTATAATATGTGCCAATAGCATCAGTGATATGGCTGTTATGATCGAAAACAGGTGAAAAAATATCACTTTTTTCGTTTTTTTATAAACATTTTTTATGTTTGAAGCCCTATATCTCGAAGTAATTATATCGGAGAAAAAAGTTAGCCCTCTTATGTGATAGAGAATTTTATTACAAAAATTTCAAGTATCAAGCTGAATCCGAACCCGTTGTCAGAATTTCAAAATTGTGAAATTTGGTAACCCTATACGGATACCTAGTGTTCGCCCCAGCACCGAATTTGTAAAAATAAAAAAATAAAAGGTGGCAACCCCAAAGGGTTAACAATTTCACAATTTTTAAATTCTGACGACGGATTCGGACTCAGCGACCCATTTTTACCGAGTGTTCGCCCCAACATCGAATTCGTAAAAATAAAAAAAAATTACGTGGCAACCCTATCAGCCATCTTGAATTTTAAAATTCTGACTTCAGAGTCGACATCAGCGACCCCCTAAAAATGTAGAATATTGATTAAAACTTGTAAAAAAGCATATTTTTAGGTGGCAACCCTATAGGGTTAAAAATTTCACAATTTTGAAATTCTGACAACGTATTCGGATTCAGCGACCCATTTTTACCTAGTGTTCGCCCCAACATCGAATTCGTAAAAATAAAAAAAATTAGGTGGCAACCCTATCAGCCATCTTGTATTTTAAAATTCTGACATCAGATTCGAAATCAGCGACCCCCTAAAACTGTAGGGTAGTGATTAAAAGTTTTAAAAAAGCATATTTTTAGGTGGCAACCCTATAGGGTTAAAAATTTCACAATTTTGAAATTCTGACAACAGATTCGGATTCAGCAACCCATTTTTACCTAGTGTTCGCCCAGCATCGAATTCGTAAACATAAAAAAATTAGGTGGCAACCCTATCAGCCATCTAAAATTTTAAAATTCTGACATCGGATTCGAAATCAGCTACCCCCTAAAACTGCTAAACACGAAATCTATAGAAGAATTATTTGGATACTTGAATTATTTGTGGATACTTGAAATAATTGGATACTTGTGAGCTTACAAGTTTTTGCCGATCGTTTCAAGCTTTTCAACTTTCAGACACGACAAAGTAAGTCATAACAAGTCAAGTCAACGAAAAAGTAGGGATATGACTTGTATCTGTTTGCTATTTTTGTAAGCAGGCTAAAGCTTGGTTTTTCAAGTATGGGTAAATTCAATTTTTCAAGTACTTGAAGTTGCTTGAACTTCAAGTAGGCTTTTACAGTTCTCTGGTTTGTACTATAGCTCGTTTCTGTCACTTTTGCGAGAAGAAGTCAGTTTTTCTGACTTAACACTGTTTCGTTCCAAAATGCTCACTCTTGCAAAAGCTAATGTTTCTGCAACTGATGAGTAAGTAAATAGTGGGTCCGTGATGAAAAAGATACACAAGTGAGAGAGAACAAATGAAAAAGCGGCAATGTCAAAGCACTTTGTTAACACTTCTCTCCGCGCAAGTTCCGCGTAGTTAAATAAATAAAATAAATTTCCTTAATGTGTTAAATAATAATAAATAATAATAATAAATGTTTTTTTAATAACTAATGTTTTTTTAAGTCTTCCATTTTTTCGTTTTCCTTGTTTAATAATTTTTAGCTGTTTGACACTTAAAGATGTTTATATTGGGTTCATGTATTGGGTAATGCAGATTCAATTATACAAGGTGGCGCAAAAGTAATCCTCCTATCAGAAAATGCTATAAATTTTGCGATTGGCCCCTAATGTCAGTTCTGATTTGACATTTGTGTATTAAACACATGCGAAATATACGTTAATAAACAATGTTACGCTACACTGCTCCAGAACGCGGAATTAATCACCACCAAGGGGAAGATGATTTTTCATAAAAAATTATCATGAGTGATGAGGCCCATTTCCATCTTAGCGGGTACGTAAATAAGCAAAATTTACGCTTCTGTGGCACTGAAAATCCGCGCGTAACCCACGAAGAGCCATTACACCCACTCAAAGTCACTGTATGGTGTGCTGTTTTCGCTGGAGGAGTCATCGGACCTTTTTTCTTCGAAGACGGTTACTGTGAATGGTGAGCGCTACAGAGCAATGATCAATGAGTTCTTTTTGCCGCAACTTGATGAATTGGGATTGGAAAACATGTGGTTCCAACAGGACGGTGCAACGGCATACACTGCACGTGCCACAACCGATATGCTGAAGGATGCATTTCCCGGGCGCCTAATCTCCCGATTTGGCGATTTGCACTGGCCAGCAAGATCGCCTGATTTGATCGCTCCAGACTTCTTTTTGTGGGGCTTTTTGAAGTCGCGGGTTTATGTCAACAAGCTTGTCTCTTAAAGACAATATCCGTCAATAATGTGAGGACCTATCGCCGGAAGTTTTGGCCGAAGTGATGGAAAATGCCATGAAAAGGGCTCAAATGACAATCAACTGTGGCGGCGGCCATTTACATGACATCATATTCTCGACTTGATGTAAAAAAAATTAAAAGACCAAATAAAAATAATCCACAAGAAGAATCAAAGTTTTTAATTTTTTTTTTTAAATTACAGCCAAAAAAACATCGGAAGGTTATTTTTGCGCCACCTTGTATAATAAATCGAATTAATGAAATAGTTCAGTTCTTATACATAATAAAATAAAAATGGTAGTATAATTAATTTGTTAATAATAAATGTGCAACCATTAAGAAAAAATTCAAGTTTATACTTTCATACCCGGTAGAAGGAACAGGTATTAGTTACATGGACATTTATATCGACGACTTCATCGAAAATAACGAAAATGAGATTATCCTCATCAAGTTAAAACATGGGGACAACTTCATTCGATTCGAGGCTATCACATTCCTAGGAAAATTGAATTGAAACATTTGAGACGAGTCACCGATTTAACTCATTTTATTACAGAAACAGTGCAAGTGAGAATGAGAATGTGAGAAAATCTGGTGAGAATTGCTGTGAGAAAAGTAACAGAATAGAGCTATTGTCATGGTATAATACAAGGTAGCATTGACAACTGCTTATTTTCTCTTCCACAAGAAAACATCTTCTGTCAAAAATAGCTGTTTGTGAAAATGCACCCGCAGCTGCCGAGGTTGTTGTTTTTTTTACTTCAACGTTTTCAACATTGTTTGTGTTTTCAATGGCCGATTGTGAGTGCTCTCTTTTTGAGAAAATTTTTTGACAGGAGATGTTTTCCCAACCAACTGTCAATGCTACCTTGTATTATAATACCATGATACAGCCCTTTAGCATCTATCGAATGGAACGGGAAATTTCCTGTCGCTTGTTTTCGGTCGGTGTATTTTCTCAGTGTGTACGGCGTTTGCCTTTTAATCGTGACGTTGTGAGTTCGAGCCTATAAAATGCCAATGAATTTTTTCCAGTTTTATTTTTTAAAATTAATAAAATTATTTCACATTCTCAGTATCATTACAAGTTTACTGATAAAAATACAAATTCTTCAAAATTGATTGTAAAACTCTACACAAGACTAAAAAACAAAAAAAATAATTATTTGAATAAAAAACATTTTTAATATATCACGTTTTTAAAACGAGCTAAAGTTAAAAATAATTTCTCCCAAAGTGGGGCTTTTAGTTCTCCTAAAAACGTGGATAACATACTATAGAAGATAGTAAGGAGTGTAAATACCTTTATTAAGAAAGCATTTGTTTACTACCATATACAAATTTTTAATTGCGAACAAATATATTCATCATAGATAGACATAGATAAGAAAATTTTCAACCAAAAACTCGTCAGTCTTGATAACTTCGAAACATTCAAATTGAAGCATTCAGAAACCCAAGTATAACTTACTGGACTTAACACAATAGATTTCTACAAACTCTAATCTGGCACCCATGCAAGGACTTCTTTCTTGTCAGTATTGTCATTGATAGGGCCTTGGTATTGGACTTGGACTTGCTATAATAAAAATGTTTTCTTTTTTATTTAAATAATTTTTTTTTCTTTTTTTTTTCACTATAAAAAACAGTGTTTTGACAAAATAACAATTGTTTGAGTAATTAGATTGGCCCCTAAGTAGTATTAGCCCAGGGCCCCCCAAATTTACGATACGTTCCTGCTCTTAGCTAAAGATTTTATTAACTTGGCTACCTAATAGTCCAGCGTTTAAAATCTTAGTTAATTTTGGGTTTGTTTTACGAATTTTTTTAATGAATATATGTATGTTTGCATCCATTTATTAGTATAAAAATTGTAAAAATTTCTAGAATTCACTGATCTATACATTACTTAACCATTATTATAAATTTTCAGATACTGCCGCAATTTATTTTCAACAGTCGTGATCCGATCGTCATGGGTGTCATTGTGGAGAACGGCATCGTTAAAGTAGGCACACCTATTTGTGTCCCCAGCAAAGACGTAAGTAACTACTTTTTGATTCAAATTGAAAACCAAACTTTTTATTTTTTCAAAATCATGCACAGCTGCGCAATCTAAACAAAATCATTGTCAAAAAAAAAAAAAAAAAATAAAAATAATCACAGCTTAAGATATAACAACAACTTAAGAGCCAAACAAGGTCCTCGCAATACTTTATCAAAATCACCCCCTTTGAAGTCAGATCAATTCTTCACATTATTTTTCGATTCTCACTACAATACAAAGCCATTCAACTCAATGCTTACGCACGGATTCATTCAGCTACAGTACAAATAAACACTATAAATCCTTTAGAAAAAGAAGCAGAAGAAGAATAAAAATAATTCACAATAGCTGGTGATCGTGGCTGTATATCTGTTCAGACCCCATGGCTTCCCCCAACTGTTTATTATAATTATGATCATTTCTTTTGTTAGTGTTGTTGTGTGTGTATATGGGCATGTGTGTTCGTGTGACTTGATCTAATAGTTTTAGTTTACTTAACTCGCACTCTCAGGATCCACATATCTACGTACACACATGCATCTAGTTTCGCTTTTATATATTGACACAGGTGCGTGCGATCAATAGTCGTCAGTCACCTTGAATAACAACGACTCGACAACGTCCCTGATGCCTTGCATTTATTTACTTTTTAAATTTTTTCTGTTTTTGTCATTTTGTCGTTGTCAGCAAAAAATTATGCGCAGAAATTTCGATTCATGAAAAAAGTGACAAAGAATATAATCAGTGAAAAAACAGTGTTTATGTGAATAAACCTCAAACTCTTAAGGAATTAAAAACCAACATTCGCCAAGTCATAGTCGAGCTAGTACTCGAGTTGTGTACAAAAATCATCGAAAACGACCTCAAAAGCATTGAATGTCCAGCAAAAACTCCCGTGAAGGAGATTTATATAATATTTTATGCTAATCCAATAGCAAAGACCAAACCCGAATTACTGGGTTTTCCAATAAGAGGTGTTATTTTGGTATTCAAAGAAAAATGTAATTTTTTGAGATAAATGATCGGATGTTTATTTCATAATAAAGAGGAAGGTATGCCGTTAATCTTATATATTACTTTTTCAATATTTATTTTAGAATAAGGACAATGAAACGTATATCATTCGAAAGGTACTGCACCATAGATATGCCGAATTATGTTAGATTTTAAGTTGATGACCTTTGACCCGAAATATTAACGTTGAAAGTTTATATCAATTTTAGTTAGGGATCTCAGAACTGGGAAGAGGTAGAATGAAGAATGTGGTATCAGATGAAAGGTCTGGCTACACAATGTGATTGAATATAAGATTGGTGATCTTTGACCTCAAATATGAGCGGAAAAAGAGCATTTATTAAATAAAAGCTAAACTATAAGAGATGGAAAAACATGATATAAGAAAGAAATTTTGACATTCATAAGATGTGCAAAAAAAATTTAATATTTTTCACCATCGTTTACGGTTACCCTACAATAAGCACTTTTTCATGTAACAAGTGTCAATATATATTGTGATGGTAAAATTGCTTACAAATAGTAAATTTTGAAAAATTTCCGTTATTTTGACATCGAAATTATTGTGATATCTCGAAAACTATAGATGTTTTCAGTACAACGTTTTTTGTATGAAAATTCGTTGGTTGAGAAAAATAACGGTATACGAAAACTTTTTTGCTAATATTTTCCACGAATAGTATGTTAAAAAAATTTCCCGTTATTGTGACATCAAAAGTATTGCGATATTTCGAAACCTGAAGATTTTTTCCATGCAATGCATTTCTTAAAGCAATGTCAATGCCTCAGAATGAGAAAAAAACAATTGATATTTCAAATTTTGATTTTGCATGCAAATATCTCAGCCATTTTTCAATAGATATTCCCTAAATTTTCTTTGTCTGAAAGTTTAATTAAATAACTTTTGAGAAATAAGAAAAGATTTACCCTTATCTCACCAATTCAATTTCTTATGTTGTTTTCAAAAAAACTCTAAAATATTAAATTTTTGCTCAAAAATTAGACCAGACATTCTTTTTTTGTAATTTTATTTTTGTTTTTCTCTATTCTTCTCTCACACTCTTTCATATACCATATCATTTATTTGCAAAAATTGGTTCATTTTGACACATAATTTAATTAAGTGTTTCTATCATCGAAAATCATGAGCTACCCCCTATGATTTTTTTGATGAAAATTACACTTTTCAAAATGTTGTTTTTGTATTTTTTACAAAGTTCTATAGCTAAAAAAATAATTTCTGTGAAAAAATTTTTCAAATATTTCACACCACTCCAAAGTTATGTACACAAATCTATGTTTTAAGCCATTTCCTTATCTACTTTATATATTATATATATTATTATTATATCTATATATAAATAGGCGTAGGTAGAACAATGAAGAACCATTTTCTCCCGTGTCAACTGAATTTGATAATTTTTTTTTTAATCAATAAGAGTAGGGAGAAGGAGTGCACCGGATATCTATAGAGGACGTGGTACATCCCATACAACCCAAATTTGGCATATCGAATAGCTTTAGGTATATCAAACAGGTCACACAGCCTTAAAAATCGGTATTCGGCCTCAAATCACACGTACGTAGGGGTGTGGCACTTTTCAGCAGCCCAAATTTTCGGTAAAACTTTCGAACTATAAGTAAAAAATCAATGAAACGAGGTAGGAAATTTCTGTCATGTTCTTCGACTAAAAAATTTGAGCGAGCTTTAGACAAAGGGGCGTGGCACCACCCATACAATTCAGAGTTTTTATGTCGAATAGCTTTGGAAGTAAATGCCGTAAAACAATGAAACTCAATATGGAGTTCCCACTTGCTGATATCCTTCTACTTAAAAGTAGAATATGGGAAGTACGGTACTGGGACGGGCATTGGAAAAAGGGGTGAGGCATCGCATATATAAGTCAAATTTTTGATATTGAATAGCTTGAAAGTAAAAGTCACAGAACATGGAAACTCATAGTGAAGTATTTAGTGAATTCCTGCTGGTGGTGCGCATTGTGGTATGAGTTCAGTTACGTTTGCAGATAAATGAAGAAAGAAAAAATGTTTTCAATAAAAATAAAAAAAAATCCATTTTTAAATGGTCGAATTTCGACCAAAGGCAATGCTAGTAATCAAAAATAACATCAGCCAAATGGCCACCACGACCACGCTTACAGGACAATATCCTTTTCATGAAATTTTCCATAACCAAATCGCAAAGTGGCTGTCCTATGTCCTCGATTGCCTCACGAATTCCATCTTTGAGGTCTTCAATCGATGCTGGGCTGTTGGCGTAGACCTTATCTTTCACGTACCCCCAAAAGAAGAAGTCGCAAGGTGTTAAATCACAAGATCTCGGTGGCCAATTGTGATCACCTCTCCGAGAGATAACACGGTCCTTAAAAGAACAATGGTTTCCTTGCTTGTGTGGCACGTAGCGCCGGCTTGTTGAAAGTTAACGTTGTCCAGATCAATACCATCCAACTCCGACCATAAAAAATCGTTAATCATCTCTCGATAGCGCAATCCATTCACCGTACTTGCTGATCCAATCTCATTTTCGAAAAAGTAAGGTTCAATGACCCCGCCAGACCATAAACCGCACCAAACAGTCACACGTTGAGGATGGAGGGGCTTCTCAACAGTTACTCTTGGGTTTTCCGAGCCCCAGATGCGACACTTTTGCTTGTTGACGTAGCCACCAAGGTGGAAATGGGCCTCTTCAGTTAAGATGATTTTTCGATGGAATTCCGGATCATTTTCATGCATTTCAAGGATCCAATCAGCAAAGACACGACGTTGTTGATGATCGGCCGGCTTGAGTTCTTGTATTGACTGAACTTTATAAGCCTTAAGACCCAAGTCTTTATGCAAAATACGGTGTAATGACGTATGTGGAATGCCCAATTCCAAAGAACGACGAGGAATGGACAAACCTGGGTTTTCTTCAACACTTTGGGCTACAGCATAAATATTCTCAGTTGTTCTTGAGCGACGTGCACGGGTTTTATTCTTCACATCACTAACTTGTCCCAACAGCTCAAATTTTGTCAATAATTTCTGTATTGCGGTCCGACAAGGTGCTTCACGACGACCAAAAAATGCTTTAGTTTTGCGAACTGTGACTGCAAGATTTTCACCATTTTTGTAGTGAATTTTAATAATTTCAATGCGTTGTTGAAGCGTGTATCGTTCCATTTTTAGTAATGGCGTAGTTTCTACTTGTCAAATGTCAAAGAATAAAAGCTTTAAAAGGGAGCGATTCACAATAACACCTCTTATTGGAAAACCGTGTAATAAAAGTTTTATCGAAATCTTCATTTTGTGCGTTTTTTTTTTAATTTTACTGTCTTTCTTTAAAATAATTAACTCTTTAAAGAGGAAATCATTGAGTTATGTTTTGATTTTAGGAAAGTATTAAATACTTTGCAAAAGTTTTCAAGACAGTAACATTTCCAATCGGATATAACTGAGTCTATATCCTTCCCATTGATGCAAAAGCAAGTTTGGCAGAAAGTCAAATTTATGTAGTTGACTTCGGGTTGATATATTATTTCTTTTTATAAACTAGTATCGCCTGTGGTCGAAATTCGACCATACCAATATCGATTTTCTGTTGTTTTTTTATTTTTATAAAAACCCGCTTGTTAAAATTAAAAAGAAGTTGGCTGTATCGTGGACACATCGGTAGGTTTTGAAGTGACAGTATATCTTTATTCTTGTCCCTATCCCTTCATTAGTTCCAAAACTTCTTTTCATTCATATTCTTATTCTTATATTTGTTCTAATAATTGACCTACTTCCAGTCCAAGCTCTTGTTTAAATTCATGTCCAAATTCCTGACCTTATTTAAATTCCCATTTCTTTTCTAAAGTTTTGTTCTTATTGCGTTAAAAATCTTTGTTCTATTTCTTGTTCTTATACTCTTCTCAATCTTGTCCCAAACATTGGTTTAGCTATGTCCCAATTTTTGCCCTTACCCTTGTCTCACTCGTGGAAGTTATCCTAACAAGGATAAGTCCTTGTTATAATCCTTGTTCTAATACTTCTTCTAATACTTGTCCTTATTTTAATTTTAATTTATTTTTTATTTTATTTTTTTTATATTTTTCCTTTTTTTTTGGCTTTGCATTTGGTGCATTCTGGTTACTTTAAAGAGTTCCTGAGAGACAATGTGATGCAGCAAATTAAAAAAAAAAAAGTTCCGAATAAGGACGTAGAACCACTTGTTATTGTTGTTAATTATCGTAGCTCTATAATTTTTGTTTTTTCACATTTATCTTGCCTCATATATACCCCATAATACATAATACTTCTGTGCCACTCCCTTGAATGATTAATGAATTTTGGCTCTTTTTTTGGAGAGAGAAATTAAGAAAAAGCAACACCAACAATGCTACACAGTAGGGCGTATCGAAAAATTTAGATCGTATTCTAAGAGGTCTCAAAAGTTGCATAGGGTTGTCCAGATCGCCCAAAAAAAATTTTAAGAAAAAAAAAAGGATGTCTTCCTGCCCCGCAAGGACAAAGTTGTTTTTTGAGGAAAACAGTAAAAAATAACGACCTTATAATGCTTTGACTTTTATAAAAAAAACTGCGTGTGTCTTAAAGCAAAAGTAAGTAAAGGCTTAAACTAACAATATATTGGCAAACACGATGACACTCACGATTCTTATCCACAGTGTCCTGTGTGAAGGATATTCGAAGCAAAAGTTGAAATCGAGATAGCACAGAACTTTTGATTGTTACCCAATAGTCTAAATTTTGGTGGTATTGTTTATACTGCTAACGTATTCCTTAAAGTTGCCGAATTAATAAGTAGCATAATTTTTGCATATGCATTTTCCTATTTTTGAGAAATGTTTACGTGAATGCGATTTTTTAACTCTTTCAAAAAAATGAATATAAGATTTTATATCTCGGGTACCAGAAATGGTACCGAAGAAACTTTGCCCAATTTGGATTCTTCAAATATTTCTTAACAACACCCTGTCTAAAAGTTTTAATTTAAAATACCAGCCAAAATACCAATAAAATACCATAGTATAAATTATATTCTGCACTTGGTATAAACCTGACCTTTCAAATGATACAAGTTTCATCAAAATGTGTTGTCTATAACTTGAGAAAAATGGGGTTCAAGTTTTGTGTTAGCGTATTAATATAAGTATAAGATTTGTGTTTCCGAATTTCATGAAATTTTTCTAAACTCAAAGTGCATTTGAAGTGCGTTTGCAAAAACGGAACTCAAGAAAATACCAAGTTTGAAAACCAAAATTTATTAAAAAATTAATTTCAACTCGAACTCGTTTGCAAAACACTTACATTTCGTCAAACTTCCGCTTGTGGTTCAGTGGGTACCTTTGCAGAATGTATTTAATAAAACAATAAAGCATAGTGTCACAGATATTCCACAGCAGACAACGCAAACATGGGAGTTGAAGAGCCAGAAAATTATTGAATGTTACTAACACAAGGGAGAAGTTTCAGGAGCTAGTCAATGAATGAGTTCAAAAAAGTGATGCGTACAAAACGACCACATTCGTCCACATTCTTTCTTGCCAAAGTCAACATTGTTTGCTTTTTTAGTTGTTTAACTCGTTTAATGCTTCTCTCTGCCTTTTCCAGAACAAAGATGCTGTTGCCTACATTGCTTTCAAAATTCAAAGAAAAGCTATAAAATTCGAGTTGTTTTCAGAACTACAGTGGACCAAAGAAGTCAAAAGTCGACCTCTACAAAGAGGTATAAATTAAAAAGAAATTAGAGGTAGAGGTAGAGGTAGAGGTAGAGGTAGAGGTAGAGGTAGAGGTAGAGGTAGATGTAGAGGTAGAGGTAGAGGTAGAGGTAGAGGTAGAGGTAGAGGTAGAGGTAGAGGTAGAGGTAGAGGTAGAGGTAGAGGTTGAGGTAGAGGTAGAGGTAGAGGTAGAGGTAGAGGTAGAGGTAGAGGTAGAGGTAGAGGTAGAGGTAGAGGTAGAGGTAGAGGTAGAGGTAGAGGTAGAGGTAGATGTAGAGGTAGAGGTAGAGGTAGATGTAGAGGTAGAGGTAAAGGTAGAGGTAGAGGTAGAGGTAGAGGTAGAGGTAGAGGTAGAGGTAGAGGTAGAGGTAGAGGTAGAGGTAGAGGTAGAGGTAGAGGTAGAGGTAGAGGTAGAGGTAGAGGTAGAGGTAGAGGTAGAGGTAGAGGTAGAGGTAGAGGTAGAGGTAGAGGTAGAGGTAGAGGTAGAGGTAGAGGTAGAGGTAGAGGTAGAGGTAGAGGTAGAGGTAGAGGTAGAGGTAGAGGTAGAGGTAGAGGTAGAGGTAGAGGTAGAGGTAGAGGTAGAGGTAGAGGTAGAGGTAGAGGTAGAGGTAGAGGTAGAGGTAGAGGTAGAGGTAGAGGTAGAGGTAGAGGTAGAGGTAGAGGTAAGGTAGAGGTAGAGGTAGAGGTAGAGGTAGAGGTAGAGGTAGAGGTAGAGGTAGAGGTAGAGGTAGAGGTAGAGGTAGAGGTAGAGGTAGAGGTAGAGGTAGAGGTAGAGGAAGAGGTAAAGGTAGAGGTAGAGGTAGAGGTAGAGGTAGAGGTAGAGGTAGAAGTAGAAGTAGAGGTAGAGGTAGAGGTAGAGGTAGAGGTAGAGGTAGAAGAGGTAGAGGTAGAGGTAGAGGTAGAGGTAGAGGTAGACGTAAAGGTAGAGGTAAAAGTATAAATTAACCTTTTACGGCTAAAGTTAGAAATTGCATTCTTTTATGTGCCGCATGTACAATTTCCTTAGAGTTAAAAGTACTGTCGAGAGTCATCTTGTTTTAGTGGGAGTTTATTGCATCTGTGCTTAAGCTAAGCAAAGGTTTCGGCCATAGTTTTTGCTTTTAAAAAGTGATGATTTCAACTTGTAAGAATAGGCGGCACGACCATGACAGCTAAACTATTTTAGAAATGAAGAATTTGTGTCATTGATCAATAAAGACCCATGTCAAAAAAGACACTTCAAGAATTGTCTGACCCGTTGAGAGTTGACTTAAAAGCAAAGTCGTTGGGTCGTATTCGAATTGCAACCGTGGGACGTTGAAAGGCTTTTTTATCCGTGAACTGAGTTTTAGCGAGAGACATGGGCCGATTCGGAGATAACATTCATAGATGAAACGTGTTATTCGTCTCTTGCCCGAAAAATGAAGAACAGTAATGTTTTACGGTGGACCATTTGACCAATGATATGTGTTTTCAAATTCATTTAAAATAAAGAAATCCCTACAAATTAGTATTTTCCAATAATGTAAAGCACGCTCACTGAAAAGTGTGAAAAAGTCCCTCTGGGTTGTGACTGAATCTTACTTGAATTTTAATTTTATGTTTATTTATTAATATTTCAATCCTCTATCCTGATTTCATTCTAGATTTTCAATATTACTGTCATCTTTTTCTATTAAGTTTCATAATATCTAATTTCATTATTCAAAACTAAATGTTTTCAAAACTGATTTGCAATCTCCGCCCACAGTGCATTCCACTTTGATGTCTCTGCTACCTTGTTCCACGATCAAGCGACAGATTCCTAAACTTACGACCTTCATTCATTCATGCATGTCAACCAACCATTCGGTTCGATGTTGCAGCAACTTGAGCATTCGTTCTTTCTCTTCTCCTCTTGTCTCGGAAGCCAGCAGCTGTTTTCACCTGAAGGTGTTTTTATTTCTTTGCTGCACATCCTCCGCATAAAATTTAGCTCATTTTCTGCTCTTCAAATTGACTGGCTGTGTTCGTCCTTAACGGCCTACGCATTCCCCGCATGCATCGTGTTGTTGTTAGTCATTAATAACAACAAACACAGCAACAGTAACAACCTGCTGGAGCTTATTTTAATTTTAAAGCAACGTGAATGAAAACACTTCATTTGCTGCGTCTACTTGAGGAAGTTCATATATAAAAGTAAAAATAAAAAACAAAAAAATAAACACTAAAAACACCCAACAGCTCTTAATGAGAACCCGCTCCAAAACCTGACACAAACTAGCAACGCACTGGAAGACCAGAAGAAGGTGAATGAAGTCGCTGTGCGCACTGTAGGAGATCGCGTTTATCCAGAAACAAGCCTATTTAGATGACTTCAAATTGGTTTCGATTATTTTTTTTCTTTGCTTGTGGTCGGTCTTGGTTCTTTCTTTCGTTTTATTTGCTTTACGAGCGTCGAGCACCGCCTCCGACTTCCGTTTGGTGTAAAAATCGCATTGTTTTTAATTTAAATTCGTTATTTTTTTGTCTTCATGTTGTTCACTCAACCCATTGAATTCATTGAGTTTGAGACACGTTTTAAAATGTTGGTCAGGTCATCATTATGCGTTTCCGTTTGGCGCGCAAATTTCTTTAGAATCGAATTCAAATTCAATTAATTTGCAAGCGCCATTTAAGTAGCCAATAATTTGGTTAAAATACGCGAACGCCTTAATGGAATTGCAAGCTGATGCTTGCGTAGCTTCCTTTATGAGCGGATGTGTCGAATGTGGCAGCATCGAACCGAAGAAACTCGGTGGTCGAAAGTTAAGCAAAACAAAATTTAAGAAATAAAAAATAAAGATTAAAATACTGCGAATAATGATTTTTTGATTCGGAGTATAAATTAAGTTGGCGTTTTTAAGGTTATGCATACATTTCGATCAGGTAGTGTCTGAATCAATGAAAGAAGAATGAACGTATAAAAAATGACTTCATTCGAAAAGAAAGTTCATTGAATGAGATGAATGCGATGAATGAAATGAATGAAATGAATTAATTGAATGAGATCAATGAAATTAATGAAATGAATGAACATATAAAAAATGGCTTCACCCGAGAAGAAAATTCTATGAATGAAATGAATGAAATGAATGAAATGAATGAAATGAATGAAATGAATGAAATGAATGAAATGAATGAAATGAATGAAATGAATGAAATGAATGAAATGAATGAAATGAATGAAATGAATGAAATGAATGAAATGAATGAAATGAATGAAATGAATGAAATGAATGAAATGAATGAAATGAATGAAATGAATGAAATGAATGAAATGAATGAAATGAATGAAATGAATGAAATGAATGAAATGAATGAAATGAATGAAATGAATGAAATGAATGAAATGAATGAAATGAATGAAATGAATGAAATGAATGAAATGAATGAAATGAATGAAATGAATGAAATGAATGAAATGAATGAAATGAATGAAATGAATGAAATGAATGAAATGAATGAAATGAATGAAATGAATGAAATGAATGAAATGAATGAAATGAATGAAATGAATGAAATGAATGAAATGAATGAAATGAATGAAATGAATGAAATGAATGAAATGAATGAAATGAATGAAATGAATGAAATGAATGAAATGAATGAAATGAATGAAATGAATGAAATGAATGAAATGAATGAAATGAATGAAATGAATGAAATGAATGAAATGAATGAAATGAATGAAATGAATGAAATGAATGAAATGAATGAAATGAAATGAATGAAATTAATGAAATGAATGAAATGAATGAAATAAATGAAATGAAATGAATGAAATGAATGAAATGAATGAAATGAATGAAATGAATGAAATGAATGAAATGAATGAAATGAATGAAATTAATGAAATGAATGAAATGAATGAAATGAATGAAATGAATGAAATGAATGAAATGAATGAAATGAATGTAATGAATGAAATGAATGAAATGCATGCAATGAATGTATTAATGAATGAAATTAATGACAGTTATCTCGAAATTTATTCCAGTTGCATACTAGATGCCACGCCCAATTGTCCACTTACCCCCAAATTGTGTACAACTTGAAGTAAATGCAAATTATAACTTTTTATGCAATTTGGTTATCTTATCTTACTCGTTTCTCAGTTATAAGTCAAAATGTATTGAGTTGCATAAGTGGTGCCACGCCCATTTTTGCAATAGCACCAAATTCTAAAAATAAATTTTTAGTCGTTTTCAATAGTTTCGTTATCATTTTTTCATCTGTTTGCAAGATATGGCATAAAATATATTTTTGTTGCATGGGAGATGCCACGCCCACTTGTGAAAAATTAATGAAGAACACTTTTCACACTTTTCTATACCTAAAGCACAGCAAATTACCACAAAAGTCACCAACAATTTTTTTCGCCCGACTTGTAAAGGGTGTATCAACGGAAGGTGTATGGTCGCAAAAGCTTATTCTTAGACAGCTGGTCGCTTGAGAGTTGTCCAATGTTGACTTCGACTCATTAATAAATGCGAGAAATTTACTATAAAGCCAGTACACAGTAAAAGAATGAACAGAATTTGTTGAATTTTTTCAGAGAAATTCCCGTTCAACAGCCTCGCAATATTCCTCGTAATCATGTACCTCCTGTGACGTGTGTACTCAAAATAATCCAAAAATTCTAAGAGACTGGTTCAAGGCAAGATGTGAAGAAACCGAAACGACTTCGCGGCGGACGTTCGATCTAAAATGTCGACGCAGTTAAAGAAAGTGTTGAAAGCAACCCAAGCACCTCAATTCATTACCGTGCTCTAGAACTCAATCTGTTCATATTCACACTGCAGCAAATATTGACGAAAGATTTGATTCTGCATGCGTACAAGGTTCAAGTGATTCACGAAGTGCGCAGGCGGACTACCAGAAGCGATGTACGTTCTCTGAATGAGTCTTAGAAAACATGAATGGTGGTGATTTTTGAAAAATATGTTTTCTGACTACGCTCATTTTTACATAACTCGCAAGTGATTCAGGAGACGAGAAGAAGATGCCAACAGCACAACAACTAGTGCTGATTATGGAACGGAGGCATCATAGGGCCGTGCCTTTTCGAAAATGATGACGGAAGCGCCTTTACAGTCAATGAATCGCGCTACAGAGACATGATAAACAGTTTTTGTGGTCGGGGATGGAGTATATGGACACATACGTCCTATAGCTTCAACAGGATGGTGCTACAAGCCATACAAGTTGCGAAACAATTGAGTTATTGGGCTCGAAGTTCCCTGTTCGCATAAATTCGCGCTTTGGAGACACCAATTGACCACCAAGATCTTGCGTTACACGTTAGACTTCTTTATTTGGGGATATGTTAAGAGCAATATCTGCGCCAACGATCCGGAAACAATTGCAACGTTCAAAGCGAACCTTGAAGTCGCCATCGCCGAAATAAAGGGCCAATTTTGCCGAACATCGATCGAAAATGAAAAAAAAAAGATTAAGGTCTGCAAACTAAGGCACCCATTTGAAAGATATTGTGTTCCATACATAATATCCGTGTGTCTACTTTATAATTCAATAAAAATTTGAGAGAAATCCAAACAATTGCTAGTTTTATTCCAAAAACAAATGCTATACCTCTTGTTGATACACACTTCATTGTGCGATCCAATGTTCGGCTCCGGGTACATTCCAACAAGTTGATTATATAGAAGAAGCTAATATTGCCTTTATTTTCGACACATTTAAATCAGTATAAATCAGGAGTCGTAATTCTTATAAGCGATATCCAAAAACTCAAAGTTTAATTCTTATTTTTAGATTTTTATTTTATACCTCAACAATAAAAATTATCTTACGATTTTTATTTTATTCATCAAAAATAAGAGCTATTTTTTGATTTTTATTTTTCTGTTCAAGAATAAGAGTTATTTTTTTATTTTTATTTTTTCCCTCAAGAATAAGAGTTATTTTTTGATTTTTATTTTTTCGCTCAAGAATAAAAATTGTTTTTCAATTTTTATTTTTTTGCTCAGAAATAAAAGTTATTTCTGAATTTTTATTTTTACGCTCAAAAGTAAAAATCATTTGTTCAGTTTTATTTTTTGTAGGTAAGGAATAAATATATAAAAATCATAAAACTTGTATGAGAGCCCCCATAAGGAGTGGTCGGAGGGAATAGGTGTCTTAGAGAAAAATGTTCCTTTTGCAGTAGTAATGGGGGTCGGTCATACATATTAATCATCTCCGGCACTCCCTTAAAGGTCATCTATTCAGGTGTAGGGAATAAATATCCCAAATCATAAAATTTTTATGGGAGCTCCCCTAAAGAGTGGTAGGACGGAATAGGTGTCTAAAGGAAAAATTTTCCTTTTGTATAAATAATGGGGGTCTGTAGTACGCATTAACCCTCTCCGGCACTCCCTTAAAGGTCATCTGTTCAGGTGTAGGGAATAAATACTCCAAAATCTTAAAATTTGTATGGGAGTTCCCCTGAGGAGTAGTCGGAGGGAATAGGTGTCTAATGGAAAAATGTTCCTTTTATAGAAGTAATGGGGGTCGGTCATACATATAACCTTCTCCGGCACTCCCTTATAGTCATCTGTTCATGTGTAGGGAATAAATACCCCAAAATCATAAAATTTGTATGGGAGTTCCCCTAAGGAGTGGTCGGAGGGAATAGGTGCCTAAGGGAAAAATGTTCCTTTTATAGAAGTAATGGGGGTCGGTCATACATATTAACCTTCTCTGGCACTCCCTTAAAGGTCATCTGTTCAGGTGTAGGGAATAAATACCCCAAAATCATAAAATTTGTATGGGAGTTCCCCTAAGGAGTGGTTGGAGGGAATAGGTGCCTAAGGGAAAAATGTTCTTTTTATAGAAGTAATGGGGGTCGGTCATACATATTAACCTTCTCTGGCACTCCCTTAAAGGTCATCTGTTCAGGTGTAGGGAATACATAAATACCCCAAAATCATAAAATTTGTATGGGAGCTCCCCAATTTTTTTCTTTGGGAAAAATTTTCTTTTTGCAAAAGTAATGGGAGGTCGGTCATACATATTAACCCTCTCCGGCAATCCCTTATATGATTTTTTTGTATTTATTCCCACACCTGAACTGGGGAGCTTGAATGGGGGTATGACTAACCCCCATTTCTTCTGCAAAAGGAATATTTTTCCCTTAGACACCTTTTCCCTCTGACCACTCCTTATGGGGGTTCTCATACAAATTTTATGATTGTTATATATTTATTCCCTACTTACAAAAACTAAAACTGAACAAATGCCCAGCAGAAAAGTAGACCAAATTTGAAATAGCTCTAAACTAGTTCCAAAAAGGACCAGTACTAGTTCCACTACAATGCCCTTGAACATTGAACGAACTGACGCATTTTGCGGGTTGATGTCATAGGAAAAGACAATTGTCCCCAGAAACACTAATTTTTCCCCATATTTGAACTAGTTGCATTAGGAACATTTTTAAACTGGTTGCTTTCGCAGTAGCCTGAAAGTGGTTCTTTTTTAACTAGTTTTAAAGTGAACATATTAAAAGTGTAAAAATTTAGTGCAACCGAAAGGTCCTAAAGATCTCATTTGTACCATCTTTTCCATCCACATTCCAGAAAACATTTTGTATATAAACATTTATTTTTTATTATTTTTTCTTGTGCGCAGCAAATTTTAAAAAGTAGCCAGAACGCGTTTATTTTTGTCGGCAATACTTTTGAAAACAAAAGCAAAGATAACTGTTCTACACTGAACGCCTTTTGCACTTTTTCAGAGCTACTGCGAACTGCACTAGAAATGAACTAGTTCACTTTTTCAATTGACTCCAAAATAACTGCTGGGTGATTTTTACTTTTGAGCGTAAAAAATAAAAATTGAGAACTAACTTTTATTTCTGAGCGAAAAAATAAAAATTGAAAAACAATTTTTATTCTTGAGCGAAAAATAAAAATCAAAAACTAACTCTTATTTTTTAGGGAAAAAATAAAAATCAAAAAATAACTCTTATTCTTGAACAGAAAAGTAAAAATCAAAAAATAACACTTATTTTTGATGAATAAAATAAAAATCAGTAAATAATAATTAAATTAAATTTTTATTTGTAAAACTCAAAAAATTAAAATCATTTCTTATTGCGATAAAACATGTATTAAGCAGCATATTAAAGTCATCCAAAATGTCCTCCGACATTTGGAACATGTTGATTTTTTGTTATTTAATTTTTGGAAATAATCGTTATTTTCGGTCTCTGGTATAAATGATATAGAAAAATCGATAATAAAACAATACTTATCCTAAATGCGATTTGAACTGATTATTGTCCGATAGGAATTGATTTGCAATGGAAGGCATTTCTAAGAAGATTAAATTTATTAAGTAATCTTAATCCTTCAGCTACATAATATTTTTTTTTATAAACAAGATGCTGGTATTAGAAAATTTTGTATTTCTATTTTCGATCTGACCCCATTGTAATAAACAATCTCTCAAATATAGCCACCTAATCTGCTTAAATTCGAATGTATTACCAAATTTATTTCCGGCTTCCTCACAAGAGCGATAAAAAAAAAACAGCAGCAAATGTTGTGCACATTATAATAAATTTATATTAGTGTCGACAACAACAACAACAACACACACACAATTGTAATCTTTTGTCTGTACTTCCGCATAGAACGGAACTGCAGAGTTATGTTTTGTTTATCAGCAATGCCGTTGCCGTTCACATTTTTCGGAAGTGCATTTCTCTGACATATCAAATTCTATATATTTACATAGGTTCACTTAATATAGCGGCAGCAGCAGCAGGCCAAGCATGTGTTACCGCTGCCTCTTGCTGCATAAAAGAACTTCCTTTCAAGTACAAAAGAAAAAAACAAAAAAAAAAAAAAAAACTAAATGCTACAAACACCGGAACAAGCAATTATATTCAAAGCAATCCGGAAGTATTTGAGTCACATGCTGGCGTTGCCACAAAAGAACACATGCCGCTATAGACCGAAGGGGGAAAAAAACACAACATTCATTCATAAGCATTTACACAGAGACAGAGCAATGAAAATGTGTACCTTAAAGAAGCGAAAAGAGATGGACAAAAAATAAACATTAAAAAAAATAAAAAAAATTTAAATCGGAAGGAACTAAATATGGAACTTCCTTCCGGAAGCATTACGTGCAGGCTTATAAAAGAATTGCAAAATAAGTACAACGGCAAAGACCATTCTCGAACACGTACGTTCATGGCTTCGGTGTGTGCTCATGGCATTTATTAATTTCCTATTTGTACAATGGACTGTTGGAACGAAGGTGGGGAATAATAAATATTTAGAAATATGCTGCTGATCGTGAGACGAGATCGTTTTCAACAAAACTCAGCTGAAAATACTGCTCTGTAGTAACTGAGGACGCATGAAAAAAAAAACAATGCAAGAATCGTCATTCATTCATTAACACGAAAAAAATGCAGCATATGCTCAGTTCATTCATTGAATTGCATGTTCTTCCTTTTGAAATTCCACTCAACTCAATCAAATTCACTCAAATTCAGCTGTTTTTAAACCCTAGCACAAAACCTTAATTATTGAACTGTGTGGCTGACACAATCACCGGTTGAACACGTTTGAACCCTTGGCACGTTTGTTCGTTTATGCCTTTCAACCTACACTCATCATTATACGGTCAGTCAGCTGCGGCACTTCAGGCTAAAGCAGGGTCGCTTCTCCTTTACGCTTAATTTTTTTTTTTTTTTTCATTTTTCATTTTTCATTTCGTCGCACACATGGTTTGCTTGACTCGACTGCAAATGGTGTCGAATTTCGTCTAAATTTAAGGGTCGTTCCTTCTTAGTTACGTTTTGTTTACAATTATAACTGAACTGCGTGTCGTGTAGGATTCCTGTTATTTCGGAAGTGGATGTGGAAGTGGCTAATTTTGAGCACTTACTTTACATGATGATGAGAAACTTGAAAAGATTCTCAAGTACTCGCATTTAGTTGGGTTGGGATTTGCATGTTGTTTTTGAAATAACTGTGTGAAAGGAAACATTGACAGGATACTATTTGTGGTTTTCATAGCAGTTGATCAATGTCAAAAGAAAGGAAATTGATTTTTTCAAAGAGGATACTAGCTTTGGAGCAAAGCTTAAAAGGGCTCAGACTGAAGATCCTTTGTAGCTTAAAAATTGCTAAATGAAGTAAGTGTTAGTTAGAAATTTGTTTCTGTACTCATTACATATATATATATTTTACTAACAAAAAAGTATCTCTTTTCCTTATATTCCTCTAATTTTAAAGAAAACAAGTTATTTAAAAATGATTATAATATTTTCGAAACTATTACAATGTTTACATACCCTTGTGTGCTTCATTGATTATTATCCCAGCAAACAATATGACTCTTAAATGAGCTTTTATCGTCATAATGTGCTCAAAAAATACTCTTTTATGAGTACATTTTCGTAGGTTTCGGGCCTCAAAATATTATTCATAATAATGACTGCTTTATGCCTCATTAAAGACTCAAAATTTAGACTCTTTTAAGACTCATATTTAATATTCTTTTAAGACTCATAATAAAGACTCTTTTAGAACTCATATAAATTAGTGTTTTTTGACTCAAAATTAAGGCTCTTTTAAGACTCATATTTAATACTCTTTTAAGACTCATAATAAAGGCTCTTTAAAGACTTATAAAGACTTATAAAGACTTATAACTCATTTAAATGAGTCTTGTTGGTTTCAAAATTAAGACTATTTTAAGACTCATTTTAAATACTTTTTTAAGGTTCATAATAAAGACTTTAAATAAATACTTTTTTAGAACTCATATAAATGTCTTTTGGACTCAAAATTAAGACACTTTTGATAGTCATATTTGATACTCTTTTAAGAATCATGAAATGGAATCTTTAAAGACTCATACTGACGACTCTTTCAGAACTCATAGAAGTAATTATGATCCGTTTAGGCTGAAATATATTTTTAGATTCAAATTTATTTAAAATATTCGATAGTTTAAAAATAAAAAGAAAATGACAACAAAATATTTTTTTAAACATTTCAAATAAAAAGTAAATGAAAAATTCAAAGTCATTTTACAATCATATAAAAGACTTCTTTATGAGTCCTTTTATTGCATACTCATAAGACACGCATAAAAAATACTCTTTTTAGAGTCGGATTTCTGAGTAATTGAGTCTGAAGTCTTTTTATTGCATACTCATAAAGCACGCATAAGAAATACTCTTTTTAGAGTCATTTTTTTTGAGACACTCACAAAATGTTTGCAGGGGTTTGTTTCAAAATTTACATTAACAATCATAAACCCATCAAATGCATAAATCAGCAAATTACTTTATGAATATATCCAGACCATGGCCGCATTAATCTTATACGTTTATAGTTCTTCACAGCTTAAAATTGGTAAATTTTAAGACGAAAGTCATAACCACTGTTTTCTCAAATAATTGTTTGTTAACCCTAGAGAGGTATTGAAAATATGTAAATAATCTTTTAATTATATGTTAGAAATAGTTTATATTAAAAAATACAACAAAAACATTCACATATGTACATTTTTTCAAAGTATATACTTTCCTAAGGAAGTTGGTCTTGGTCTTGGTCTTGGTCTTGGTTTTGGTTTTGGTTTTGGTTTTGGTTTTGGTTTTAGTTGTGATCTTGGCCTGGTCTTGCACTTGATCTTGGTCTTGATATGAATCTTGGTCTTGGTCTTCGTCTTGGTCCTGGTCCTGGTCTTGTTCTTGGTCTTGGTCTTGGTCTTGGTCTTGGTCTTGGTCTTGGTCTTGGTCTTGGTCTTGGTCTTGGTCTTGGTCTTGGTCTTGGTCTTGGTCTTGGTCTTGGTCTTGGTCTTGGTCTTAGTCTTGGTCTTGATATTGGTTTTGGTCTTGATCTTGGTCTTTGTCTTGGTTTGGGTCTTGTTCTTGGTTTTGGTCTTGGTCATGGTCTTGGTTTTGGTTTTGGTCTTGATCTTGGTCTTGTTCTTGGTTTTGGTCTTGTTCTTGGTTTTGGTCTTGGTTTTGGTTTTGGTTTTAGTTGTGGTCTTTTCCTGGTCTTGCACTTGATCTTGGTCTTGATATGAATCTTGGTCTTGGTCTTCGTCTTGGTCTTGGTCTTGGTCTTGGTCTTAGTCTTGGTCTTGGTCTTGGTCTTGGTCTTGGTCTTGGTCTTGGTCTTGGTCTTGGTCTTGGTCTTGGTCTTGGTCTTGGTCTTGGTCTTAGTCTTGGTCTTGATATTGGTTTTGGTCTTGATCTTGGTCTTTGTCTTGGTTTGGGTCTTGTTCTTGGTTTTGGTCTTGGTCATGGTCTTGGTTTTGGTTTTGGTCTTGATCTTGGTCTTGTTCTTGGTTTTGGTCTTGTTCTTGGTTTTGGTCTTGGTTTTGGTTTTGGTTTTAGTTGTGGTCTTTTCCTGGTCTTGCACTTGATCTTGGTCTTGATATGAATCTTGGTCTTGGTCTTCGTCTTGGTCCTGGTCCTGGTCTTGTTCTTGGTATTGGTCTTGGTCTTGGTCTTGGTCTTGGTCTTGGTCTTGGTCTTGGTCTTGGTCTTGGTCTTGATCTTGGTCTTGGTCTTGGTCTTGTTCTTGGTCTTGGTCTTGGTTTTGGTGTTGGTATTGGTCTTGATCTTGGTCTTGGTTTTGTCGTTGGTTTCGGTGTTGGTTTTGGTGTTGGTTTTGGTGTTGGTCTTGGTGTTGGTCTTGGTCATGGTCTTGGTCTTGGTCGTGGTTTTTGTCCTCAATGTTGTTTTTTTACATCTACCGTATTTATAGGAGTAATAATTCCATGCAGCTACGTTGCGTTTACTTTATATCAAGCGGCTTCCTCAACGATATAATGAAGTAGTATTTTTTGTTTTATTTCTGTCATGACGCCAAATAATCAATCTTAAATTATATATATTAACATTCACCGTCCATCTCCATTTCTCATCTTGCAAGAATTACATACAATGCCGTCATATTTATTGAACTTGCTTTCAACTGTTATGACAAAAAATTAGTTTTAATTTTGGAAAATAGTGTGTTCTTAAGACAGATAAAATCTACAAAAAAATACAAAATTCTCAAAAGGAAAAGCATTGAAGGATTGAGTGATGTCTTGCCAACTGGTGTCCAAATTTAACTTTGACTTTATTTGACTTGAAGAACAATTTAACACATACTCTAAATAAAAGATTATGAACAACGACGTTTTGCTATAATTATAGCACAATAAATTGCAACCACATTCCAAGTGAACCAAATTGACCAAGTTGACGCATCAGTTTAGATACAGAAAGACACTAAAGACAGTCAACATTCTTGATGTATTCTAAAAGAGGAAACCAGCAGCTGATACAGCTGATAATGGTGCAAATGAATGGACAAAAAATAAAATCTAAGAACGAGTTTCATGCAAAGATCTTTCATTCATGCAACAAAACCAGCTCAGAAATAAAAGAAGATAAAAATAATATAGTCCGCAGAATCTTGGTCGAGGTAATTGAGGAAGTTATAATTACCAACAAATATAAGAGAAAAGTAAAGAAAAAGAAGAAGAACACGACAGAAAAGCATAAGCTAATAAAACAAGACAATAAGAAGCTAAAAAGCTTGTTTCCATTTAGAGAAAAAAAAAAAAAATAATCAACTAAAAAGATAAAAAACCAAGGACCATAATAAACGGGTCTGTTTAATGCGTTGTACTTTGGTAGCAAAAACAGGACATGACTTCAAAAAGAAATAAATTGAAATGAATTCCTTTCAAATAAAAGGCAAAAACAAAAGTAAAAACCAACAAAACAAAAAGATACAAGTTTTCGAAAGGAAGTTTTTACAAAAGTCAGCGGAAGGATAATAAATACTCAAACAGCGGATGCTCTCTGCTCACGCTGCTGAAGCAAATTGTTTCTTTGCTAATACAAGACAGGAAATATGTTGATGGCAACAACAACAATAACAAAAAGAAACCTAAAAAAAAAGAAATAAGATTAAAGAACAAACAACAACAACAACAACAGACATTCATTTAAAGTGCTACAAGGATGTGTGCAGAAATCCAGCCCAGCTGACTCGACTCTGGCAGGGAAAGCGAATTAAATAAGACAAGACTTAAATAAAAACGCTGCGCTTGCGTGACAACTTGTCGCAAATAAATTGTTTTTGTCCCCTCTTCGCATGCAGGGAGATTCTTTTTGTAATTGTTATTGAAAGTATTCGAAAAAGAAGAATCCAACCAAAAAATTGAAGCGCAATTAATTTTACACGTGTGCAAGTGTGTGTGGCTTCTTTTTACGATCATAAGTTAAAATATGCGTGTTTAGTTGGGACATCAATTGCGACGTCATGTGTCCAAACAGGGGATCTCTTTGTGAGAGCCAATCAATAAAATCGTTGTCGATATCCTCACCCTTTCCATTTTCATGAATTAAAAAGTGTTGATAATAACGCCAGCGACAGCTTGTCTATAAGTGCGATAAGTAGGAAAAAGAGGGGACATTTACATTAACATTAACATTAACATTAACATTAACATTAACATTAACATTAACATTAACATTAACATTAACATTAACATTGATATTAACATTAACATTAACATTAACATTTACATTTACATTTACATTAACATTTACATTAACATTAACATTAACATTTACATTAACATTAACATTAACATTAACATTTACATTAACATTAACATTAACATTAACATTAACATTAACATTAACATTAACATTAACATTAACATTAACATTAACATTTACATTTACATTAACATTTACATTAACATTAACATTAACATTAACATTAACAGTAACAATAACATAAACATTTACATTAACATTAACATTAACATTAGCATTAACATTTATATTAACATTAACATTAACATAAACATTTACATTAACATAAACATTAACATTAACATTAACATTAACATTAACATTAACATTAACATTAACATTGAAACTAATATTAACATTAATTTACATTTATATAAAATTAACATTAACTTTGACATTGACATTGACATTGACATTGACATAGACATTAACATTAACATTAACATTAACATTAATATGAACATTAACACTAACATTAACATTAATATTTGCATTTTGGTAAGAAAACTACTGAAATTGCTGAGAGGAACACTAACATTAACATTAATATTTGCATTTTGGTCAGAAAACTACTGAAGAGGTATTATCTTTAACCGGACCATCTGTTAAGTTAAAAAAAAGTATTATCAAGTGTTGCGAATTTGCTATTTAATGATTTGCACGTTATTCATAAATAGCAATAAAAAGTAACATCTACTTTGTTAAAAATTATAACAAATATTTGCCTATTATAAATAATTTTATTGTTATATAAAATTATTAGCTTGTGTGTTCGCGCCCACGCAATCATTTTCAAAGTTCCCCACAACACATACATCTAATATATAAAACATAAAATTATACAAAGTAAACAGACAAACGAAAGAACTTATGATCAAACTTCTCGTTTTCTTTCATTTCGAAATTAATTGTATTGAATAATCTTTAAGTGGTGAAGAGCGGCGAAGAAAAAAAAAAGTTGTTATAATAAATTTCTAAATAAACGTAAAACGCAAAACGTGGGCGCAGCAAATAATTATATGTGCTATACTAACATATGTACACATACAATCAGACATTCATTCTGAAATATAAACATAGCCATAGATATAGATGCAAATACAGATACTGTTGATACAAATACAACGCCATGCATACATTATCTAAAACTAGAGCAATAAAAAGTAACGAACGCATGCATGAGGCACTTAAGGAAAACAACAACAACAACAAAAAACTATATAAAGCAACAACAACAATGAACTGAACGAACGTTCTTTTCATTCATAAAAATATTTATTTCCTGTGTAGGCAACAAAAAAAAATATTAAAGAGTACCCACTGAACAACAAGCGAAGGTTTGGCGAAAGGTGAGAGTTTTGCGAACGTTTCGAGTTGATATATATATATTTTTTAATTTTTATTTTTCATACTGAAGCGTGTTTGGAAAAATACGAGAAAGGAAAAAAAAAACAATCGTGCTTGAAATTTTTATCCCATTAACATTTGTCAAAAAATTTTTGTTTTACTAAAAAAAAAAATAAAATGGTATCATTCTATAATTAACGACTTCATAGGTGAACCATAAATAACGCTTTTTGTTGTACACAAATGGGTTTAAAAATTCATCCTAAGTCATAATTTTTTTTGTTCAAAAATATGTGTTATACTTTTGGTCTGTTTTTCTTCGTAAATGATTTCACTATTGAATCCTAAATGATACTTTTTCAAAACTTTTTGTCAATCAATACCTAGTAAATTTAATTGATAAGCATATCACGCTGATTAATTTCAACAATCGAAATGGTCGCGTGAATCGTGCAAGCGGATTTATACACAAAGGATATGAGTTCAATCCCTAGGAACGGCGTTTTTTATTTATAATTTCTTTTATTCAAGTAGTCAGCTTTGTTTCATGATTAATTTAACTATCTACAAAAAAAAAAAAAATATATTGGACTTAAAAAAATTTCTAATTTTAAGTCCATCATTTTTTAACTAGGTTGTGAACGAAATAAATTAAAGGTTTTCACATTAAAGAAAGGTATACATACATTTTGGTTATTTTCTAAACTCATTGACGAGGAAAAAGGTTCGTTTTGTGAGACATTCCAGTACGGTAAAGGATTCACAAATGATTCATTTGCGAGTGCCGAAAAGTATTTTCCTTAAGATATAATTTTTCATACTTTCGATTAAAAAAAATATACATTCGGTTCACTGGGTTGCTGTGCGGTTCTAGAAGTTGTTGTTGTTGTTGTTGTTTTTGCAATCTGATATGAATGAGTTTTATTGTTTATATAGACGCGCAGTAAGTATCGATAAGATACCAAAACGAATCCAATGCCATGCCGGGCGACTCATAAAAAAATGCTTTAATTAGCAAAAAAAAAATACAACAACAACAACCAAATAGATACTATTTGAATGCGTGTGCATAGAACAGGAAATGCTGAATTTACTAAAAATGATAAAACAAAAACAAGCAAAAAATTGGATAGTTTAATGTAACTATAGAATAGTTTAGGTTTTTTGTATCTATAAATCTGAATCTGCATCTGCTGTTGGCACTTTTTTTTTGCTGTGAAAAATTAACTTAATTTTATTGAACCAGCAAATTTTTAAAAATGTTTTCAATAAATGCGAAATAGTTTAGAGATGTAAATGGTCAGTTACATTATTATGGCACCTTCTGCAATTTTTCGATCCCCAGTGGGTAGGTCACGAAGCAGTTGATAAACGGCAATGTTGGAACTAATAATAAATAAGTAAAGTAAAATGATAACGGTAGCCATTAATTTTTGTTGAAGGAATAATTTATATGAAAGCAATAAATGGTTTTGTTGTCGATTGCAAAATGATTGCATAACTCTGGAAAAAAAACTATGGAAAAAAGCTAAAAAAAAGTTACGTATTCCAAACTGTTATAATTGCCGTTTAACCCATGAACTTAAAAGGCGACATAAGTTCAGGGTTTTAATAAAATTTTTCCTGAACTTATTTTTTTTTTCAGTAGGTGATTTTTGAACACGTAGGCTTCTTTTTAAGTCTTGCGCCTCGGCAACACTAAGTATTGTCTTGTGAACATTTTCGGGTGACGATTTTTTATGATTTTCGACGTAGACTAACAAGAAAAGAATGCATCGATCCACTTAGTTAAACTTTTGGTGATGAAGCGCCCTACCAAATGACTGTAAAATGGTAATCCAATGAGTTCGAGCGTGGTCTTCACTCTCTTAAAAAAAAATTTTGTGCAGGTCGTCCAAAAACTGTTGTTGTAGAAGACATTGATGCGTGCGTAAACTGTAAAAAGCAGACCGGTATGTGAAATACCGTAAGAGGGATGAATTCTGGGGCATTAGTAGGACTAGCATAAATTCGATTTTACATGAGCATTTAGGTGTCAGGAAAATTTGTTTCCGTTGAATACGACTTAATTTGACGATTGCTCAAAAAAAAAAGGCTCGTGTCAATTGGTGCAAGGAAATGCTAAAAAAATACAATGGGAGTGGTTTAAAACACGTCTACGACATTAACACAGGTGAAAAACATTGGATCTACGCTTATGAGCCCGAAACAAAGCAGCAATCCAGTGTTTGAGTCTTTCAAAGTCAGCAAAACTCAATCAAAATTGTCCGCGGACGGAGCACAAACAAATAAGTGGTTGCCATTTTTTTAAGAAGAACCGGCCATGTCGCAACTGTACCGCTCTAGCAACAGAGAGCTGTTTATACTGAATGAAATTGTTTGCAGACGGCTAGAGCTGACTCTTGACACAAATTGTCTAAATTGTCTAAATTGTCTTGTCTAAATTAAGAATTCTAACAGTGTTAAATCATAAGATCTTGGTGGCCAATTGGTGTCTCGAATGTTTCGCAACTTGTATCGTCTGTAAAAGCAGAAATCGTCTGTATAAACATTTGTGACAACTGCCAAAAAACCAGCTGTTGAATAGCACACAGAAATTCCAACCAATTTTTTTTTTAGCTGTTTCTTAAAGTGCAGGACGTACCGATCAGGTTTAATTGTATGAAGAAATATATTGACTAAAACTCGATTCTTCAAAGAAAATGCACTTTTCTCACGCACGGCTTTATCTCGTAAGCCCTTTGGAATTTTGTTTTCCTATCTATACAGCAAAGTTTAAGCTGTAGATTAGGAGAAAACAAACTGACCCGCAAAAATTGCTCCGAAGCCTCAAAATCGTAAAAATGCCAAAAAGTGCCCACCTTTTTTACCATCTTTAGTCCATATCTTTCAAACTGTTCCGAATTTAAGCATACAATTGAAAACAAAATTTGAGGAAAGAGAAAAACTGAAATACTCTTTAGAACATGCCAACTGTATTTGGGAACTCCTTGTACCGTTCCGGTCCTGCAAATGTGACATATATTTACACTGTACTGTGAGTACGATGGCCACTCTGCAGCTGTGATAACGTGCGAAAATTTTCTTTGCATCAATCTTCAACTTCTGATGCCCTTTGAGCAAGAGCGAAGTTCTGTTGGAAAGTTAATTCCTATTCATCGAAATGGTTTTGAGCCCAAGGAATTGCCGCAGCCTCCAAAATGTCGCGACGTTAAATTTCCTTATTGATTTTAACCCCCTGATTCGACAAAAATCAGAGGCGTTTTGCGGGATGCAAAAATTCCAGCCCAAACCATCACAGATTTAGAGTTTTGATCATTTGCGACACGAAGTAAGAGTTGTTGACGCCTTTGCAGACGTATTTTTATGTTATCATCCGTAAGAAACTGCGCTCTTGGAATCTTGTAAGAATTAATAAAAAGCAATTTGGCGAAATCCTTGAATTTCGGTTTTTGATTGTCTTGGTGGTTCCTTGGAGTATTAACAGTGGGTTTTCTTCCGCGTCCCGTATGATTGCCCATTAAGGAATTTTAAGTTACATCTGCGGACACGCACATTTTACCATTTAATCTTTTGCAGTATTTTTAAATTTTGTCAGCTTATGTTTGGACTAAATGCTAAATTTTTTATACTTTTTCATTCTCACTTTCCCAAACTTTTTCCAAAATTCTTCTTAGCTACAGTTTACTCTGTGGCTTATGCTGAGCCACTTCACGGTTCATCACATGCCATAAATGCTCGATAATTTAAATCTGGGGAGTTTCCAGGTCAATCCATGTGTTGAATACCAAGGTCCTTGAATTTACTCTGCATCCGTAGAAAAAGATTTAAATGATAATTTTCTACAAACTCACGGATAAAATGATAGCGTATTTCTAAAGAGAACTGATCCATTTTGCGCGGTGACAAAGTGCGGAGATATTCTGAAAGATAGCCTCACTGGAATGCTTGTATTGCTCCTCTACAATATGCAGAACAAAGCCCGTCATGACTTCACAATATTTTCATCGTCTTTTCGACGTTCATAATTCCATCAACAAAAATAGAATACCCCGTATGTAATAAAAAACAGCCCCCAATCATTTGACTCTGAGGATGCTGGATTGATCGTTCTAATTAAACACCTATCCTTAAATCTTTCTCCTGGAAAACTTCACACGTGCGGAAGATTGTAGACACAGTGCAAGTTAAACTTGCTCTCGTCGGACCATATAATGTTTCGCCATTGGTTAAAAGTCCAATTGCGGTGCATTCTTGCCCTCTTCAACTGTTTAGCTCTCATTTTCTGTGTCGAGAATGGTTTTTCTGTTGGTCTACTACCACAAAGACCAAATACCCGGAATCGTCTGCGGATCGTTTCCACACTAATGCTAACTTGGTGCTCTTGTTCGAGATATCTTCTTATTCCGAAGGTACTCTTAAAATGTTTCTTCAGGCAGATTCGGTGTGTAACGGTCTTTCGATCAGATGTCTTTCCTCCAGTTCTTTTCTTGCTGATGCTCTCCAAACAGTCGTCTTGGACTTTTTTTTCAACAAATTTATTACTGTTGGATGACGACAGCCTTTGCATCTTCCAATTTCACGGCAGGGTGAAATTTACATTTCCAATGTAAAAATAATATCCTTTTGTGTCTTGACTCAACCGTTTATATTTCGGACTTATTTTTGAGGTCTATATGTTTAATGTGCCACTGCTGATTTATAAATAATTTTTTTTTCGCAAAATTTCGAATTTACTTTTGATATTTACACAGATAAATGCATGTAATTGCGATACCGTAAAAGTACCGTTATAAAATGTTTACAAACATGTGTTTGACAAATAAAATTCGGGAATAAGATGAGCGTGACCGCAGGATTTTGAGGAATATTGGAAAAAAAATCCGAAATATTAAGAATATATTTCAAATACCCTTCAATATGCCCTTCAATTTATCCAGGAAATATTTTATTCCGTAGAACGCTAATAGTTCAGCAGTTATATACTTTAACCTGGAAAGTATTCCGAAATAAATGGAAGTTCAACGGGTTGTTTGGGGGTTCACTAGGAAAACTATCCTAAGTTTTCGACGACGAGGACCCTGTGTTGACTTAAGGGGGGGGGGGGGGGGGGGTCAAAAACGTCAAAATTTTCGGACTTTTTTCAGTTTTTTTGCTTATATCTTTAAAACGAAGCACATTTTGTGAACCAAATTGCATGGCAAAGTTGAAGAGCTCGTATCGAAGTTTACTACTTCACCTGCGATATAAAGGAATACATCATAGAGCATGGGTTTTTTGACTTTAAGCATTCCTTCTTCTGTGAACAGCGACATTGTTTTGCTTTACACACTCGTTGGAAAAAAGTGAGTGGGTCCACTGTGAACGTGTCTTCCTTGCTTTTCAGAGAACAGGATAAAAAGATAATTTTGCGCTTGTCAAGTGCAGTGAGGATGGAAGTATCGACAGTGCAACAGTTGCTTGGGGGTGCATTGATAAATGGAAGTTATATAATCTTAGAACATTCGAGCCTTCGAGAACAACGTTTGGTCGAACAATAAATCATTAACAATGATATCAAAGACAAATGAAACGTAGCAATTATGGTTGTTTCAACTTTGATCGGCTGTATCTCCTAGTTTACCCCCAAACAACCCGTTAAAGTTCCATTAACTTCGGATTACTTTCCTGTTACCCTCATTTTTTCGACATGTCGACTGGACTGAGGGTAGCAGGAAAGTTATTTAAGAAATATTGAAAAAGTCCGAAAACCTCAATTTGTTTTTTTTTTATTTTTTTTTGAGCCATCTAATCATATCTTGGCCATTACCGGAGCTCTTCTTTCTGCAATTTATTTTTCCAGAATTTCCTCTTGGATGAACTTTTTGGAGTTATTTGTAAAGAATTTATAATTTAAACTTTCGAGTGGGCTAGATATCTAAGCTTATCGGATAGAGTAGAAAAAACTTAAAATGCCTTTGTTTCAGTTCAAATGAAGCGATTAAAATTATTTTTAATTTTCCGCCAATTATTTTTAAGCTTATTTTACTAGCCTATTCTACAGGGTTTTCCAATAAGAGGAGTTATTTTGGTATTCAAAGAAAAATGCCATTTTTTGAGATAAATGATCGGATGTTTATTTCATAATAAAGAGGAAGGTATGCCGTTAATAATGAAAAACAACATCAGCCATTTGGCCACCACGACCACGCTTACAGGACAAAATCCTTTTCATTAAATTTTCCATAACCAAATCGCAAAGTGGCTGCCCTATGTCCTCGATTGCCTCACGAATTCCATCTATGAGGTCTTCAATCGATGCTGGGCTGTTGGCGTAGACCTTAACTTTCACGTGGCCCCAAAAAAAGAAGTCGCAAGGTGTTAAATCACAAGATCTCGGTGGCCAATTGTGATCACCTCTTCGAGAGATAACACGGTCCGGAAACTTTTCTCGTAAAAGATCAATGGTTTCGTTGCTTGTGTGGCACGTATCGCCGTCTTGTTGAAAGTAAACGTTGTCCAGATCAAAACCATCCAGCTCCGACCATAAAAAATCATTAATCATCTCTCGATAGCGCAATCCATTCACCGTAACTGCTGATCCAACCTCATTTTCGAAAAAGTAAGGTCCAATGACCCCGCCGGAACATAAACCGCACTAAACAGTCACACGTTGAGGATGGAGAGGCTTCTCAACAATAACTCTTGGGTTTTCCGAGCCCCTGATGCGACAATTTTGCTTGTTGACCTAGCCACCGAGGTGGAAATGGGCCTCATCAGTCAAGATGATTTTTCGATGGAATTCCGGATAATTTTCATGCATTTCAAGAACCCAATCAGCAAAGACACGGCGTTGTTGATGATCGACCGGCTTGAGTTCTTGTATTAACTGAACTTTATAAGCCTTAAGACCCAAGTCTTTATGCAAAATACGGTGTAATGACGTATGTGGAATGCCCAATTCCAAAGAACGACGAGGAATGGACAAACCTGGGTTTTCTTCAACACTTTGGGCTACAGCATAAATATTCTCAATTGTTCTTGAGCGACGTGCACGGGTTTTATTCTTCACCTCACAAGCTAACAAAAGCTCAAATTTTTTCAACAATTTCTCTTTTGCGGTCCGACAAGGTGCTTCACGACGACCAAAAAATGCTTTAGTTTTGCGAACTATGACTGCAAGATTTTCACCATTTTTGTAGTGAATTTTAATAATTTTAGTGCGTTGTTGAAGCGTGTATCGTTCCATTTTTAGTAATGGCGTAGTTTCTACTTGTCAAATGTCAAAGAATAAAAGCTTTAAAAGTGAGCAATTCACAATAGCGGGCGATTCACAATAACACCTCTTATTGGAAAACCCTGTTAAGTTTATTGACATAGTTTTCGACTCTATGGGTTTCGTTTGAAAATCCAAGAATAAATTTTTGCTTAAAATTTTGATTTTCTTGCCAGACATGAACATTTTAAAGATGCTTTTATTTTTAAATCTTCAACATATCGTCGTTGCGCATACAAAAAAGGCTATGTGAAAAATTTCGATTTTTTTTTTATTTTACCATTTAATAGCCATATGTATGCCCCATCTATTCACTAAATGGTTTCTTGATATTCTTATTGGTTCAGAAGTAAACAAATGTGAAAGTTAGCCAGCTATGTGAAAATAGTATTGAAATTGTTAAAAAACAAAAATGTTTTTTCGTCTCCTGAAAAATTGTTCAAAAACACATAACCTTTTTTGTATGCGCAACGACGATATGTTAAAAATATGCCTTAAGTTAAAAAAATCTCATAAATCTGTTAAATCATCTCATGCCAATAACAATAACAACAAAAACTTAAGCAAAACGATCAATCATTTGACATGGACTGCATTTTATGTTGATGCCAAAAATGAAGTTCATAATTTTATTACTCTGCAATGGATCGCGCTCAACATTGTCTGCTTTGGTTTTCATTGCTTCTTCCGTTCCACACTCAAGCACACACACACTTACACACACACCCTCCTTTCAACATTGTCACTAAGAGCCAGGGTCAGTTTTTTAAGATCGTTCATCATTTATAATTCTACAATCGAACGACAGACAGACAAACAACTAGACGGACGCAGAGCTAAGCGATTAAGTGAGCGACTTGACTGTCATGACACGATCAACGCTGTCAGTGATGCTGCTGATGATCTTCACTGAGTAGAAGTAGTAGTAGTGGTTGTTGTTATTGTTTTTGTTGTTGTGCAATAAATAAAAATAAATTTTAATACTATTTTATGTATAATTTTCTTTTTTGCCACACATATAAATCACGCGTGCTGTGTGCGCAAACATGGCCTCAGCGCTGGCATCCGGTGCAAGTGATCTGCGTTGAACCAACCGATCGTGAGCTACGCATGTTTATTGCAGGTCTGCGGATCATAGTTTTTTTTTATTTTTTTGTGATTTTTGTGCACATTCATTAATCAAAATTATTCAGCGCATGCCTAGCGTGATTTTTAAGCTGTTAAAAAGCTTTTACATTGCTTTTGCATATTCCCAACAAAATGTGAAGAATAAAAACATAAGCTTCGTCGCATCGCACAAGATCACGTCTCAAGTAAACCTGACTAAATTATAGCAAACATGTGAATAGGTTACCGGACATTTCTTGAAAATTATGCTAAATTTTTTTAATGCTTTTTCTCAAAATAATTCAGTAAATTCAGATACAGCAGATGTTCCAAGTAGACCATGAATTTTATGATTTTGTTATAGATTGATGTTCGTTTTTGTTTTTTTGGGTCAAATCGGTTCTCTAAATTTTTGCCAAAACTGCAAATAAAAGTGATGCTTTTTAAGCATGAATGAGTGAAGAAACATCTTGGTATCTGTCTGTCTGTCTGTCTGTCTGCCTGTCTCTTCTTCTGTCTGACTGCCTGCCTGCTGGTTTGTTCTGGTTTTTACTGTCTGCCTCACTTTGTTTCTTGTTTTCTTTCCGTTGATTATGATGATGAAGATGAACTCATGTCTGCACATTTAAAACTGCAGATGTCCGAATTTGAAGATCAGACAGCAGATATTTCTGCAGAAAATAGCGTATCAACCCGAAAATTTTTGCCATGGGTTCTTATATCAGAGTGAAGAAACGGGGAAAAAAAACAGAAACCAGAATGATGCCAATTCGCAAAATTGTTGCGGCTAATTTAGCGCTTCCTGTTGACAATGTGTCTTTGATTTAATGATGCCTGTGAAGCAGCGAACAATCCTATCGTGGTCTTGGTGTTAAAATTTAAGACCGCTTTTTTTCTTTGTGTTTCTAAATAAAAAAAGGATTCAATTTTAAGAGCTTTACCGGAAGCAACAAAGCATCATTAATGACAAGTTGACTCATATTTGAAATAACAAATAAAACAAAAACACAAATGAACCGAGTGCTTCAGCTTAATTAAAAAAGTAGTTGAAATTGAAAAGCATGCAAAAGCATTATTGAAAAAAATTTACTAACGTTTTAAAACTAATTGGAAAAAAATTAAAATAAATATTATGTCGCCAAAAAAATAATGAAGTAAAAGGTATTCAACAAGAGGTGTAGGGTTGCAAAGGCGTATTATTTAACAGTTGATCGTTTACTAGATTTGAAAAAAATGTATGTTCCATACATGATCTCTATGTGTATACTTTGTAATCAGATAAAAAGAGTCAAATCCTACCTATGAGAACCCGTTCTCTTTAATAGAAACGCTCTTACAAGCTTACTAAATTCAATTTATTCTGTTTAATGATCCTTATCCTTATCCTTATCCTTATCCTTATCCTTATCCTTATCCTTATCCTTATCCTTATCCTTATCCTTATCCTTATCCTTATCCTTATCCTTATCCTTATCCTTATCCTTATCCTTATCCTTATCCTTATCCTTATCCTTATCCTTATCCTTATCCTTATCCTTATCCTTATCCTTATCCTTATCCTTATCCTTATCCTTATCCTTATCCTTATCCTTATCCTTATCCTTATCCTTATCCTTATCCTTATCCTTATCCTTATCCTTATCCTTATCCTTATCCTTATCCTTATCCTTATCCTTATCCTTATCCTTATCCTTATCCTTATCCTTATTCTTATCCTTATTCTTATCCTTATCCTTATCCTTATCCTTATCCTTATCCTTATCCTTACCCTTACCCTTACCCTTATCCTTACACTTACCCTTACCCTTACCCTTACCCTTACCCTTACCCTACCCTTACCCTTACCCTTACCCTTACCCTTACCCTTACCCTTACCCTTACCCTATACCCTTACCCTTACCCTTACCCTTAACCCTTACCCTTACCCTTACCCTTACCCTTACCCTTACCCTTACCCTTACCCTTACCCTTACCCTTACCCTTACCCTTACCCTTACCCTTACCCTTACCCTTACCCTTACCCTTACTACCTTACCCTTACCCTTACCCTTACCACTTACCCTTAACCTTACCCTTACCCTTACCCCTTACCCTTACCCTTACCCTTACCCTTACCCTTACCCTTACCCTTACCCCTTACCCTTACCCTTACCCTTAACCCTTACCCTTACCCTTACCCTTACCCTTACCTTACCCTTACCCTTACCCTTACCCTTAACCCTTACCCTTACCCTTACCCTTACCCCTTACCCTTACCCTTACCCTTACCCCTTACCCTTATACCCTTACCCTTACCCTTACCCTCCTTACCCTTACCCTTACCTTACCCTTACCCTTACCCTTACCCTTACCCTTACCCCTTACCCTTACCCTTACCCTTACCCTTACCCTTACCCTTACCTCCTTACCCTTACCCTTACCCTTAGGTTAGGTTTAGGTTAAGAGGGGAAGGGTAACCCGATGTTGCCTACACGGGGGCCTATTGGTCCATTGTGGTTCCCTATGCTTGTGGACCTAAATGTGGCAAAACCAGAGTAAAAATCCTAGTCACTTGAGCAAGGTTGGTCGAACCAACCGGTGCTCCGTATAGATCTGAAAAGATCCATCAGTGGTACGTCCACGAGCTCTTGCAGTTCTCCGTACACTTTGCTTCCCATATGGCGAAGTCGGCGTTGTTGGAGATTGGGACACTCGCAAAGTATATGCTTGATGGTTTCTGTTTCCTCGACATCTCAACAGCTTCTGCAGAAGCCTGGGTGCGGGATTCCTAGTCGCGAGGCCATTGTGCCTATACAACAATGCCCCGTGAGAACCCCTATTAAGATGCGAGTTTCATTTTTACTCATTGAAAGTAGGGATTGGGTCCTTTTTTTCGCAGAGTTTAGGCCAGAGATGGCGAGAGATAACACAGTCGTCTCTATTTGACCAAGCGTTATTTTGTGTTATTTCTGGCTTTATCATTTATTTTCTTCTTGAATTCTCCGATTGGAGCCATGATCGACCCAATCACAGAACTACTTTCCAGTTCAGAGCCTTCCCTAGCCAATCTGTCTGCTATTTCGTTTCCCTCTATGTCTCGATGACCGGGGACCCAGCAGATATTGATCTTGTGGGGAGGACTGACCCTTACCCTTACCCTTATTCTCAATCTCATTCTCATTCTCATTCTCATCCTCATCTCTATCCTATATTTATCCTTACTGAAAAAATTTGTGAAGTTTACCGAGACGATGCTGTAACTAGAAAAACAGCAGCAAAGTGGTTTGCTCGTTTTCGATCTGAAAATTTTGAAAGATCTGAAAGACGCATCTCACTGTAGTCAGAATTTATCAATCACATTTTTTCAGTGATAGGTCACATGGAAAAAATTAAGCAAAACCTGCACATAAGTAGCGTGGACGTTGCTAGGGAACTAGGCATTCATCACCAAACAGTTATCAAACATTTTAAGCTGGATACACAAAGAAGCTCGATGTTTGGGTGCCACATGAATTAACAGCGAAAAATTTAACTGACCGAATATCCATTTGCGAATCACTGCTCAAACGGAATGAAATTGAACCATTTCTGAAGCGTATGATTACTGGTAATAAAAAGTGGATAAAATACGACAATAATGTGTGAAAAAGATCGTGGATCGAAGGTGAAGCTTCGCAAACGATGGCAAATCCAAGATTGACACCAAGAAATGTAATGCTGTGCATCAGGTGGGATTGGAAGGGAATTGTTCATTATGAGCTTCTACAACCCGGTCAAATGATTGATTCTGTTCTCTACTGTCAACAATTAAAGAGAATGATGGTGTAAATTCAAATTCTGTGGAGGTCTGCAAAACGCACTTGGATCAGTTTTTCGCTCAGAAAACACAGAAGTTCTACAAAGATGGAATAATGGCTTAGCCCAAAAATGCCAAAATGTTATTGATCAAAACGGCACATGTTTGGTTTAATAAAGTTTGCTTCAAATATAAGAAAGATAAGATTTTTTAATTTTTGGTCAAATTCGTATTCGAATTTTTGCGAAAACCAAAAACACAGGTGCGTCACTGGACACACGACAGAAGCGAAGCATTTTCACAATTTCATAGATTTGATAATTTAATGGCTTTTTTTCGATTCGAATAATTTTTAAATTCAAAACTTGAAAATAACAAAGTAAACTAAAAAACACACGTTTATCTTCACACCAATAAGTTTTATTATATATCATTATTATTTTTTTTTCTGTCACTTAGAAAAACACTTGTCAACGCACTTTTGGTCAATTGTTAATTTTTCCTTCGCGCTATGCAAAACTAAAAAAAAAAATAAAAAAAAAATGCCCAAACAATAACCCAAACTACTGAACGCTGTTGATGACAGTGTGGAATAGAAGAAGCAACAGTTTTGTTTTTTGCTAATTTTGTTGTTTGGCTAGCCAAGACACAATCCTTTGAAGAATAGTCAACACATAATCCTTTCTTAAATTAATATTTAGATTATAGTGATCTGCTGAAACATAGCTTTAGCTAATGTTTATCACTGAATCCACAAAATTATGAAAGAAAGGGTTTGAGCGTAATGGTTAAAGGAAAGTACCAACAAACGATAGAACTGTGAGTTGTGGGTTCAATTCCTGCAGCGGGCAAGAAATTATTTTTAATTTAACATTTTCTGGTTCAATTGATGCAAGCAAAAAACAATATTAATTCTAAGAAAAAAGGTGTCGGAAAAAAGTGTCGTTTTTTCTGATTTCACTCTAGCAAATCGCAGAACGAGGCGTAAAAAGCTTCGCTTCAATAATAAAAGAGTTATTCTATTTAAACTTTTAAGTAAATAAAGAACAACCTTTAAAAATATTTTGACAAAATTTTTCTCTTTAAAGTTTTCAAAATTCAACCACTGAAACTTGGTTTTCAGATGTTTTCCCCTTGGAAAAAAGTATATTCGCGGTAATCAGTGACAGTAAAAATAGTTTTTTGAAGAGTACCCTCTACCCCGGTAACGCAAAATTTAATGACTGGTGTTTATAGTATATGGTGCACAAATGATTCAAATCGGAACATTTTTTCGATATGTTTTTATCACAACGAAATGTTTGTCTTTGTTCTTTAATGTTTTTGAGTTGACAACTTTTGCATAAAGTGTAGTTTGTGTAGCAATTGTGTATAGTTCTCGAAAAGTAACGACATGATCGTGCACGAGCTTACCTCAATTGCGATCTTAAACTAAAACCCGCTATTTATCTATGTATTTTGTTGTTAAAAAAAGAACTTGCTACCTTTTTACAAAAAATATTTATTCTATGTCTTATGCCAAAGAATAAAGTTATGACAGAACTACACGTGTGGCAAAACATACTCAGTGGCCCGTGATAACAAAACAAAAAATAAAACTAGTCAGCAGCTACGTGTATTACTTCTTTGGCTTAATTGTGCTTGTCTAACAATTCATCTGTCCATTTGTCTTTGTAAATGTCTGTTCTGTGACACCCAACAACAACAACAACAACAACAACAATAACGGCACATAATGGCTCATATTACACTTTCCAACAAACATACGAAGAAACACTCAAAAAACACCCACAAAAAACCTTTGCAAATACAAAATGAAACAAATGCTTAAAGCGCTATTTTTATACAACAAAAATCAAAAATAAAAAAAAATAAAAATAAATATTAAAAAAATTAAAAAAAAGTGTGCATACAAATTACAACAAAACTAACATCAACAACCACGTGAAAGTCAAGCAACACAAATTCCAACTTTGTTGCCCACTAACTTCCTCCTGACGACAGCAATAGCAGCAATAAACAACAACAACAAGCAAAAACAACAACAAGCAAAAATAACGACAGCAACAACAAATGTGGCTGCATGATGCATGAGCGGCAGCAGCAGCAGAGGCACTACATCTGCAGCAAAAACACCTTCGAAAATATAATTAAAGCTTTAAATAAAAAAAAAATAAAATAAAATAAAAAAAAAACATTTAAATGGAGTTAAAATATAGCAGAACAGAAGAAAAAGAACGAAAAATAAGCACAACATGTGCAGACTTCACCGAAATCCAAATCCAAAACGGAAAACCTCCACAAAAATTTCACCTCCGCATTTTTCTGTGTGTGCCTCTTTTGGAGTGTATAGATTGGATATGGAGTGTGTGGAGTGCGTTGAGTGTTATTGTTGTTGTTGTTGTTGTTGTCGTTGCTGCATTACAGTCAGTTGCCGGTTGATTTCATGGCGGTTTAATTCATTTTATTTTTTTTTCTAACTAAATTTTTGTTTCTTGCTCTGCACTGTCTGTGAAGGTGTAACACTACCACGTTGATATGTCTGGCAAATAAATACTATATTAAGACAACAACAACAACAACAACACCGTTACATAAATCATCTATACTAAGCGAAGAAACCATATCTATCCATATTCATTAATGCTGATTCTAGTGCATCCGCTGAGATGCTTCGCTGGCTAGTTTTTCAAGAATAACAAATAGAGTTGAGTTGGAGGCATTTATGGTAATTTGATTAGTGTTATGGTAACTCTAAAACTTGTGATTTTTTCAGTGTTTTTTTTTGTTTGTTTTTTTTTTTTTTTTTTGCGGAGGATAAAAACTAATGATGGCTCAGCAGAAATTTTTTTCCCGTTACCAGATCGAATGCATACGTTTGTAGGTTTTCATTTCCTGTCGTCTTAATCGCCAAATCATCGCATTCAAGCCAGAATTCAGCAAACGTTAAAAATTATTTTCACATCAGAAAATTAGACCAATTTTCGAAACATCTCAAATTATTAATGTTTAGTTTTATAACTTCCGGTCCGCTTGAGTGAATCGCGCACATTTAACAGCGTGCTCCAAAATAGAAATTTGATTAAGTTAATTAATATAGAAACAAGCAGCATGAGAAGAAATTAACTAATTGATTTTTTTTATTTTTTAAAAAAAATGCTTTGAACTTTTTTATTTTTTTATTTTAACTGCTTAAGAAAAAAAACTTTGACAGTGTTCATGTATTTATCAATCGGTTGCAATTTCTATTTAATATTGCCTACTTCTTTGTATCACTCAAAAAACTAAAAAATATCGATAAATTCAATTGACCCGACTCAAACAGCCAATCAATCAAAAATTCATAACGCAATACATCCCGAAAATGTAAAATAAGTTGTTGTCCTCAAAAATAACTATACATGGTGGCCAAGCCCCAATCACACGTTAGCAATTACCGCCAAAGTGGTTTTTTCATCCAGAAAAAAGTGTTTTGATATTTTGGCGATCTACCATCGCTTTTTCTTGGCAGCCAATGAACTTATTCTTAATCATACGTTTATAAAAAAGATAAAAAAAATTTTTATTTTGTCCCGCTTTATCTGTTTAAGAATTTCGCACACGTCCTAACTGACTTATTGTATTTATTATTTTCTTTTTTTTTATGAAAGTTGCGTTTTTTTAAATATGCTTGAAGCGGATATTCATTAATTTATTTATTCATTCTTGGAATTTACATTAACATTGAATTAAATTAACATTAACATCAACATTAACATTTACATTTACATTTACATTAACATTAACATTAACGTTAACCTTAACATTAACATTAACATTAACATTTACATTAACATTAACATTAACATTAACATTAACATTAGCACTAACAGTAATATTAACATTAACATTTACATTAACATTAACATTAACATTAACATTAACATTAAAATTAACATTAACATTAACATTAACATTAACATTAACATTAACATTAACATTAACATTAACATTAACATTAACATTAACATTAACATTAACATTAACATTAACATTAACATTAACATTAACATTAACATTAACATTAACATTAACATTAACATTAACATTAACATTAACATTAACATTAACATTAACATTAACATTAACATTAACATTAACATTAACATTAACATTAACATTAACATTAACATTAACATTAACATTAACATTAACATTAACATTAACATTAACATTAACATTAACATTGACATTAACATTAACATTAACATTAACATTAACATTAACATTAACATTAACATTTACATTTACATTTACATTTACATTTACATTTACATTTACATTTACATTTACATTTACATTTACATTTACATTTACATTTACATTTACATTTACATTTACATTTACATTTACATTTACATTTACATTTACATTTACATTTACATTTACATTTACATTTACATTTACATTTACATTTACATTTACATTTACATTTACATTTACATTTACATTTACATTTACATTTACATTTACATTTACATTTACATTTGCATTTACATTTACATTTACATTTACATTTACATTAACATTAACATTAACATTAACATTAACATTAACATTAACATTAACATTACCGTTAACGTTAACACATTCTTCAAGTATACTTTCTCTTATTTCCCCCACTGCTCCAGATTTAAAACTTCCTTCTCCGGAAAAGTAGGCATTACAAAAATTTGTGAAAGATATTGGGAGAGATAGTTAAAGAGTATATCAACAAGAGCTGTAAGGGTTTCAAAAACGTTTTATATATCAGCTTCTCACTACTAATAATGCAAGAGATATCCAAAAAATTGTTAATTTTATTAAAAAAAACAAATTTAACACCTCTTGTTTATACACTTTATATCTAATAAGTTTATTTTTCTACTTTTCAGAACATGTTTCTCATTTTTCCTATCACATCTTTGTGCTTATTTCCATATTTAGCGCATTTTTAGTTGACGCTATTGCTACAGAAATTTTAAGCAATGTCCTTGTCAAAATGCCAGCACGAATGCAGCGTTGCATTTCATGCCGTCACATCGCATTGCATCCCATGTCGTTGTCCCTTTGTGATGGTGATGTTGTTGTTTTAAGTAGTTTGCTGCGGCGCGGTTTGTCATCGATCAGCACACGTTTTGCCAGCGCCCACTTCTGTCTGCCTCTTTCAACTCTTGCCCCTTTCTATCCTACTTTGATCGTTGACCACTTCTCCTTCGGCACTTTCCTCATTTGTACCTGTCTGTCTTCACAACAGCGCACTATGCGCCGCAGACGCCGTCATTAGCGGATGTGTTCGACGTGTTTGTGTAACGTTTTGCGATTTCCTTCAATGAGGTTATTTTTTTTTAGCTTATTTCTGCTTGCTTTTGGCACACGCTGTGCCAACATTTGATATTTTCAACAATTTATCAGACAACGTCATAAATTTAGCGAACATTTCTTTTTTCTTTCAATTTCTTGCTGTTTATTGCTCGTATTTTGCTAAAATTGTATTCATAATGTAAGCAATTTTGTTTTTTTCTTATTTCTTTGCAGTTTGTAGACATTGGAGTTGTGACATCAATTGAATCGAATCACAAAAATTTTGAGACCGCACGCAAAGGTCAAGAAATATGCATTAAGATTGAACCGATTCCTGGTGAATCACCAAAAATGTTTGGTCGTCACTTTGAAGCGGACGATATGCTGATTAGCAAGGTGAGTAGAAATTGTTGGTGAATGAGTTAAATTTAGTTAATTATTTGGTGGATGAAAAGAAAAAAAACCTGCTGCTAGTTTTTTAGTATACGCACATTTTTCTTAAAATATTGTCTCTTAATCTTCCTTAAACTAAATCCGCCCGCGATCCTAATAAATTCTTATACAATAAATCTTACTTTTATTCACCCAAACTACTTTTTGCTCAGTGTTAAAATTACGGTGAATGAAAAAGAATAAAAACATTAAAATGTACGCCTAAAGGTGGGTAACATTTAAGGACCTTATTTAATTACGTCTTTCATAATAACGATTATATGATACATACTACCGAAGCTTGCACGTAGCATGTGTCGCCAAGTGCTGCCGCCCACATCTTCTCAAAGGAACTTCAATTGCAGGAAACATTATGATGTAATTCCTACAACATACAGGGACGTAGTGGCCCATTCTCAGCAGAACAGAAGCGGGCACGAGGCTGCTTGTCTGCATTCCACATAATAGAAAAGTAAAAATAAAATGGCACAACTTAGTCATAGATAAAAATGTGTTTTTAATCTAATGAAGCGTATGGAAGAAGCACTTAAGACTCAGAGGTGGGCCGCAAACTCTCTGCAGGTGCCACTGTTACGGCATTGACAACAGACGCGATAGCACTCCATGATAATATTTCCGTTTTATGGTTAGATTGTTGAAACATTAGTGCCATCTTGTCACAGCTCTAGTGCGCTCGAGGTTATAAACATACAAACGTTTAATCACATTATGTTCCATCTAAAAAGAAAAAAAAACATTTTATTACAGAAAAAAGGAAAGAAATTCCACTGTGCCACACCAAAAAATAACTGAAAAAACTTCAATGATTTCTCATAGTCATTGGTCTATAGAACATATGGTCCAAGGGATTTTTCTGGAAGGGTAGAGTTCTTTGTATTATGATGTTCTGCGAAGTTATAGATAAGATAATGAAAATTTTGTTTGTAGAAGTAATGAAAGTGATATCGGCCATAGTTTCCGAGATATAGCACTTTTTTAATTTTATGGGGTTTTTGACCCCCCTGTACGAATATTAGGGGGTATTACTAAAAAAATAATAAATAACTGGCCATTTCAGCCCTTGAAAGGACTATGACCTAGCTTCTTAGGATCGATCAATTGTGTTGTGAGTGTATTAAGTTTGTACACAATTGACCGAGAAATGGACCTACAGGCTTAACGCCGACTCCGAACGGCGATGAACGAAATGTTCTTATTCTCAAGAAGCTTTACATGGCATTTTGATTACTCTCTGAGGTTTGCCATTGTCTGCAGAGAGGTGGCGGCCGTACAGAAAAATTATTTTAATTCAAATAATTTTCTGTCGTTGCTGGGGTTCGAACCTGGGTCTCCTAAGTTCGTTGACATAGCGGCCACGCACTTTAACCAACTACGCCACGGATGCCACATACGGTTCACAAATAAATAAAAGAACAAATAAATGGGGGTTGGGCATAAACCTGAATCATCTAAAGGCATTCTGGTAGCAGTTGGAGGCTTGAGAGTAAATTTAATAAAAACGACGCTTTTGTATGGAGGTGGAGAAAGGGGGTAAGTATATTTGGAAAAAATGTTGGGGATAAAAAACTAATGAGGGTAAGTCATACAAACCACTGCTCTATCAGCAACTCCTGAGCATCTGTAGGCTGATTTGTCTGAAAATCTCGTAAATTTTTCAACTTTGACCTTGATGCGACGCCATTTAGCCCCCTCCCATCCCTCTAATTTTTTGGCTCATGTATTTTTTTATCAAACCTCAAAAAATAAAAGGTCCCAGCGTATCGAAATCGAAAAATCCTGCACTATTCCATAGCTATTGCACATTAGTTCCACTTCAATACATTCGATTTTGCATGAACAATTATCTGTAAAAAAATTGCTCTCGCTGCATACCCCATAATTTATCAATCGCTCAAAAAAGTTTCGCGTCGATAGGTGTAAGGAAATGATTAAGTTCAATCGTGGTGCTTCAAAAGACGTGTATAAAATCGTGACAGGTGACGAATCATGGATATATGCATATGAGCTGGAATCAAAACAACAATCGACCGTGTGGGTATTCAAAGACGAGGCAAATCCAACAAAAGTTGTTCGCGCACGAAGCTATGCGAAGCAAATGGTCGCCTGTTTCTTATACCGAATGGGTCATGTGGCCAGTGTTCCGCTTGAGCAACGTAGGACGGTCCATTCGGAATGGTACACGACCATTTGTTTGCCGGAAGTCTTCGGAGAAATTCGCAAAACAATAGTGAGTTTATGAAAATCAGAAAAAGTATTGGACCAAGCACCGAATTTTTACAGAAATGAGGAAGGACATCTTCTGTGGATGATTCTGTCCTGAATCCAAATTGTTATTTACTAAAAAAATTGCTCTTTTTAAGAAAGTTAACTATTCGAGTCTTTACAGCTTTCTCAAATACTTTAACGAAGATGGGAAGAAATAAGATAGAGCCTGAAATTATTTATAAGTGAACCTTTTTTCCTTTTTTATGTAAGGGTATAACCTCAGCCAGTTGAATATCTTCTGGATATATACCAGTTTCAAAGCTTCTATTAAACAAATGACTTGACACAAATATCAAATGTCAAACATCAAAACCATTTGATGTTACTGAATTAGAGTTATTCAGGGGCATTATGATCTTGTATACTTCAAAAGAAGAGAAATGTTCAAAGAAGAAACTCTGCGATAGACAAGGTTCATAAGACAAACAACAACATAGAGTTCTATCCGGTGTATCCTCAGCAACAACTTCTGAACTTATGGAAACAAAGAAATTCTTAAAGACGAAATATTTAAAGCGGTCTGAGTTCACTTCCGTTTCCCGTTCTGAACTTACATCCCAAGCATATCAAGGCCATTTTAAACTTCAAATCTGAGGCTTCAGTGAGAAATTAATTAGTACCATGGATGATGCATAAGACTGTCATCTCTGTTGTTCAAATATCGTACAGTTGAAAAGGGCAGCCATGAACTGCAGAAACTTTAGAGCTGCTTCATTATTGCTTGATTTATTCGTATGTGCAACAACAATGCATGCATAGATAAATAGCTTAAATGCGTGAAGCTAAAAATATCTCAACGAGCATGTTTAAATTTAAAATTAGACAGAACAAAACAACTAAGTACCCAAGAATTTGCAGGAATGACGTCACGTTTGCCGGCCAACATAGTGTGCATTGCTGGTAAAGAATGAGGTCAAAATCAGAAACTGGGTCATTTTTTTCCAAGCGAACATAATATAGCGGTAGTGAAACCCGGTGAGCAACAATCTACAACAACAACAACAGCAACAACATCAACAAGAACAAGAACAAGAACAAACTGATGTCAGTGCACTCAAAATGAGTGCGGAAGGTAAGCAATGACGTCAACAAGATGCACAACTGCGTTTGATGACGCGTGTGGCATGTAATGGAAACAGTAAAGACCGGAGTAAAGCAATTGAAGTTGGGGAAAAATAGGTTAAAAAAATTAACAACATTTAGTTTGGTTGCACTATGAATTCACTTAGCTTTGGGGTGATGGGTTGATGATGTTGACTTAGGTCCGGAAATAGTTTCGGAGCAGCAAGCAAAAGAGAAAAAGTCAGCAGCATAGCGACGAGGTGAACAACACTTGACGGGGTTAAAAGTCCTTGAGGCGTCGGCGGCATTGCGGTAGTAGATGCAGCAGTGGCTGCTGGATGTGGATGTGGATAATTTTGTGGGGTGTAGATTTAACATGCACACACACACACACGTACAATAGAGCATGACACTAATTTAAGCTATTTTCATAATAAAACAAAGTATTTTCATTTCTTTGTTATGCTTGGCTTAGAGCAAGGAGATATGTTGTTGTTTTACTTGTTGTTGCTGTTTTTTTTTTCAACTCTAAATCTAAGATAAAGCTTCAATATGACACGAGAGTAAATAAAGAGCAGCATGGTAGCAGCAGCTATTGACGTCATCAAGGTTTCATTTATTTGGAGCATTGAACCATTTCAGCTTGACGTGAATAGCGATTGTGTAAAATGTCAGCAAGAAAATAAGATGATTATGGGGGGAGGTGGACAAAATCCCCTCGAAACAGGATGTTTGCTTAAGCAGCATGGAAGAGTTTTATTTATTTTACTTACATCTTGGTGTCGCTTTGAGATATGAGATTTTTCGAAAGTTTAAATTGGATTTGTTGGAATTTTGCTGATGGCATAAATCTTAATCGTGTTTATAATAGAGTTTATAGTTTGAAAATTGATTTTGTGTTTATTTTTGGAACAAAAGTAAATTTAAACTGTTGAAAGAACTGTTGATGAAAAGAGCAAAAATTCTTTTATAAACTTTACATTTGCGCTAAGGGCCTCCGGGAGTTTTTCGAAAAAAAAGACATTTCCTTACTTTTTTTTCCTTAAAGCTGTATTGACGTGACGAAGTTACGTTGTACTGCTCAGGTTTCCAAAAAAGTTGAAAAATGAATTTTTTAAAAATTCATCTGCGTTGCATTGAATACTCGCTGAGTATAAGAGCTATGATTAAAAAAATGGTTTGACCGTAAAGGTTAATTCTTTGACTTCATTATAAAAATAAAACAAAAATTCAAAACATCATCGGGTCGCAGGGGGAACTGTTTAAGCAACACAACTTAAAATTTGTTACATAGAATTATTACTCGCTCAGAATTAGTGCTAGGATTAAAAAGACGATACGCTAATAAAGGCCTACTGTAAGCCCTCACAACAAAAATAGACAAAAAATTTCTGACATCATGGGGACGCTGAGAGAGCCGCTCAAAAATCGATAACGCAACATTCATGCATTGAATTTTTACTCAATGAGTATATAACCTACGATAAAAGTTTAAAAAGGAAAATGAAGGGTTTATACATGGCTTTACGACAAAAATAAAAAAAAAATTCCGGCGTCGTCAGGTTGTGAATATAGCAGCTTATGTAACAGAAATGTAATATCGTTGATTGGAGTTATTACTCACTCAAGAGGAGTGCTACGGTAAATTTTGTTTTACGACAGCATGGATGTGTTATTACCGGGTATGGGCACCACTACATTTAAACCTTCTGTTTTGTTTCTGTGTTTGTCTTTTGTCTTTGATTTCTTGTTGCGTTTTTTGTTGCTACATAAGCCTTTGCTCTCAATTCTTGCTCTCAGCGCTCTAAGAGCGCTCTCTGCCCATACCCGGTTATTACGCTTCAAAGCTAAATTACAAAAAAAAATCTTGTTGTCAGGATTTCAGGGATGCAATCACATAATGCAGTAAAAATGCTACAGCCATGAAAAAACGTTCCATTGATTTTTAACTCTGTGACTACTGGTGAAACGGTAAATTGTAAGGAACGAAAACGAAGGTGAGGTCTTCGGGCATATCGTCGTTCGCAAATTATTGTGTTCTATATGACGAAAATGTTTTTTTGGTAAATCAAGTTTAAAGTTTAGTAAAAAACTGAACCGAAAAATCTGCCGCGATTTTCTTACCAATGAAAGTTCAAGAGTTTGTGGTTTTTTCTGTCAAAAAAAATGTTCATCCTTGGAAGCGTTTTTTAGAGTAAGATGCGTTTAAAAAAAAATAATTTGTTCTATATGCACTTATTTACGAAACTATTCTTGTTTTATAGCATATAGAACAAAATGTAATATGTATTGGAGAAATGAAAAGCAATGTGATTTCACTCAATAAAAACTTTATTTCATATATTATAATATTAACTTAATTTTAAACTTAATCTTATACATATGTTCTTATGAGTCCACTTAAATCAATACCTGTTAATTTCTTAAAAGGTAAGTTTCGACTACAAAATCAAGTAAAAAATTAACCAAATTTATTTGACTTCGATTTAACGAAGTTCATGCTTGATTTACGGAGATTTTTTAATTGAAACAAGTTTGTTAAAAAAACGAAGACAAAAAGTTGTACCTATATTTTAAATTGTATTAAACAAATTATTAGGGGTATTCACGGGTTGATGCGAAACACAGTTGCGAAAATGCAAGATTGCGAATTTTTGCTTCATTCACATTAGAAGCAATTTTGGGACTTGAATTACGCACTGCTCAAACCTATTGCGAAAGCGCACAAACAGTGATGCGAAACAGATGATTCATGTTATGGGTGTTTTCAAGCATAGTTGCCATCTGGGTAAAACTTAAAAAAGGCTAAGTTTGTACGTTGATTCAAATAAGTTTTTGTTATTTTGAAATAAGGTGGCAATATATTTCTTTCCGCTATCGTAAAGTTACAATATTGATGTTCACGCGTTAGTGCGAAAAATATGTTGCATTTTCGCATTCTTGCAATTCGCATCAACCTGTGAATACCCCTATTGTAGTATGCCACTGCATCATGTGATAAAAAGTTGTATAAACTTTTCACATCATTTACTTTCTCCAATGATATCTTCTTATCTATTGCTTATCCATTCTTATTCTTAGTATTAAGCTTTTTTTAAAAGTTGTTGTAAAATTTAACTTCTAACCTTATGTTATTTATGATGGGTATTTTCTTTTCGTTTTTGTTTCATTATATTTACCAACTGCAATCTAAAGTGGGATTTTTTCTTTTTTGTTTCATTTCATTTGCCAAGTGCAATGTGAAGCTAAGAAAAAAACCAGAAAAAAAACAAAAAAAAAAGCAAAATACAAAGACCTCCAAATAATAACTTTAATAACTTTATTTAGACTTGCATATAGAACAAAATAAAAAAATATTTTTTTTACGTAGTATTTTTGCTTCGTTTTTGTTCTATATGCATGATTTTTTGCATATAGAACACAATAGGTTACGAAGCTTGTCACAACAGTGTTGTATAGCACAAAGTCGATGTCTCATATTTCGAAAACTATAAAAGATAAAAGCAAACTGATGACACAGATCGATAGATCTCGAAAAATTTGCCTATATACCAGTCTTATCTCAATTTTTTCAATTTTGTGATATAGAACACAATAATTTACGAACGACGATATGACAAAAATAAAAAAAAAAAATTGACGGCGCGTCAAAGACACTCAGGGAACCGCCTAATGTGACGCATATGCATCACTTTTGCTGGAATAATTGAAATTAGAGCACAACCAATGGGGAAGCAAAAGAAAAGCTAAAAGAAAAGCACCAACTCCAAATCCAACAACAACTCCAACTCCAACACCAACACCAACACCAACCTCAACACCAACTTCAACACCAACATCAACATCAACATCAACATCAACATCAACATCAACATCAACATCAACATTAACATCAACATCAACATCAACATCAACATCAACATCAACATCAACATCAATATTAACATTAACATTAACATCAATATCAACATCAACATCAACATCAACATCAACATCAACATCCACACCAACAGCAACATCAACATCAACATCAACATCAACATCAATATCAATATCAACATCAACATCAACATCAACATCAACATCAACATCAACATCATCATCAGCATCAACATCAACATCAATATTAACATCAACATCAACATCAACATCAACATCAATATTAACATCAACATCAATATCAACAGCAACATCAACATCAACATCAACATCAACATCAACATCAACATCAACATCAACATCAACATCAACATCAACATCAACATCAACATCAACATCAACATCAACATCAACATCAACATCAACATTAACAGCAACATCAACATCAACATCAACATCAACATCAACATCAAAATCAACATCAAAATCAACATCAGCATCAACCTAAACACCAACATCAGCATTAACAACAACAACAACGACAAGAAACTTCGTCACGTCAAAACCTACGAGTGTGTCCACGGCACAGCCAACTCTTTTTTTTATTTAAGATCAACTTTTTTTACATTATTAAAGCATAACTATTCAAGCTTTACTCCTGAAATTTTGGATCCAAAAATATTCGTCGATAACGTAGAATACTGCAATGCCGCAAAGGACCTTAAACTTGCGGTGAGCTAGATATCTGTAGACTGGTTCATCTGAAAAAAAGGACATTTTTTTCGATTTATTAAAGAGTTCTTGTGCGTTTAATCATTGATTTTTTTGAAAAATACAGGTTGGTAGAAAAGTGCTGAAAGCGACACCTATGAACCAGTAGAAGAATTAAAATTAATACGCCATTTTAACAATTCATCTCTCATTTTAACTCAAAAAAAAAAATCAATTTTGATCTCTCTATTCATTCTTTGTTTACTAGTCATTTGAAGTTTACATGTCAGAATATTTTTTTACAATCGAAAAAACCGAATATCGTGCAGTGATAAAATTCTTTGTTTTGGAAGGTTTATCAGCAAAGGAAATTCATACAAAATTTGTGAAAGTGTTAAAGGAATCTGCTCCTTTCTTCCTAGAGTTTAAACGTGGTCGTACAAGCTTTGAAGATGAACCTCGTAGTGGACGTCCAAAAAGTGCAACAACACCAAAAATCATTGAGAACGTGTATGCAATTGTTTGTGAAGATCCAAGTTTGACTAAGCGTGAAATTGCTGATACCATTGGCATCTCAGACGAACGAGTACTCCATATTTTACACGTAGAATTGCATACGAAAAAGCTCTTCGGGAAGTTAGTGCCGCATTCGTTAACAATTCAACAAAAACTGAATCGAAAACAAATTTGTCAGGATAATTTGGATCGTTTTAAGCAGAATAAAACAGATTTTGTGCGTGGTTTTATAACTATGGATGAGACTTGGATCTACCATAGGGCTGCCATACGTCCTGGTTTTCCAGAATTGTCCTGGTTTTAGACCAATTGTCCTGGTGTCCTGGTCCACCCTTAAATTGTCCTGGTTTTTTTGATACAGGTCAATGCAGACAAAAATTTTATTTTTGCTGATTTTTGTTATGAACATAGTTTAAGCTTTCTGTTATAACGCTGTTTACGTGAAGCAACTAATCGATTTCAATAAAGTTAAACGAGAGACAACTCTGATTCAAATATTGTTTCAACTAGTTGCTGTAGAAAGTCCACCGTGTAAACAACTTTTATAAGTAATCGAAAACCGATTACAAATTGTTTTCTCTAACTCTGCGTTTACATGGTCCAGTTCTTGATATCAAGTTATTCACATATACTGGTTGTCAAAATTCATTAAAATTGACAGTCATGACGAAGTTGAAATCAATTTCACAGTCAACTTGACTATCAAGAGTTTCATTGTAGGCTGTTCGAAGAAATTTTTTTCACTTTTTCACTTCTTCCATTGCTTTTTACATTGTTTTTATGCGACAGCAACTTTACAAAATCGAAAAAGTACAGAAATAGTGAGAAAAACAGCAATCAGCTGTTAACTTGATCGTTAACTTGATTTGTGACTTGATACCTAAAACGACCATCAAAAGGCGAGTATCAAGCCGGGCATCAAGTTCTAAAATTTGAGTGTGTTAGTAAAAAAGTGTGTGTGTATTGCAACTTGATATCAAGAACTGGATCATGTAAACGCCGAGTAACATGTTAAACATCTGTTTTCATTTGTGCATTGCTGGTTTCGCGTTGAGCTGGAGTTTCAATATCTGGTGAATTTTCATATTTATTTTTATTTTATTTGTTTAAAACATTAATTTTTATTTTAAAGGAAATGCCTAAAAGACAGTGCAAGTTCCTGGACAGGTACACGACTGAGTGGAGTTTTATAAAAAGAGGCAAAAATGATTATGAAGCGCATTGTATGGTATGTGGAAGTGATATTTGCATTGGCAATGGCGGTAAGGCAAGCATTCAAGACCATATCAAACGCGCTAAACATTCATCCAAGTTATCTATTGCATCACAGTCAAAAGAAATTTGTTCTTTTATGATTAAAAAAATACAAAACTTGAGCGTTTGATACATGTTGCAGAACTAACGAGCGCCTTCAGGATAATAAATCATCATCAGTCATTCAACTCTATGGATTGTTCAACAAAACTGGATTCCTTATTATATCCCGATTCAGAAATTGCTTCAAAACGATCTAACGCCAGAACCAAAGCTACTGCTCTTGTAAGGAATGTTTTGGCACCACACTCAGTTGCAGAATTTATCTCAGTGCTTAGATATGTTCCATTCTATGGAATATCTACTGATTCCAGTAACCACAAAGCTGAGAAAATCTTCCCTCTTCTTATCCATTATTTCACCGAAACGCATGGCTTAAACATTAGACTACTAAAAATAAGCTCATTGTCCAATGAAACATCAGACACAATTGCAGGATTTTGCGTCGGTTCCTTAAAAAGTGCTGGCATTCCACTGGAAAATCTAACTGCATTTGGAGCTGATAATACAAATACTAATTTTGGGGATAGACAAAGGCATGGCGTAAATAACATTTTTTACAAGCTGAAGGGCGTATTGGGTAGAGACATAGAGGGAATTGGTTGCTCGGCTCATATTCTTCATAATACGCTTTCGAGTGCTGCAGATGTGCTCTCAATTGATGTTGAATCAGTTGTCCAGAAGATTTTTAAGTATTTTTGTATATACACGGTAAGAACTGAGCGCCTTAAAGAGTTCTGTGAAAATGCAAAAATTACGTTTAACACAATCCTTTCACATACAAGGATTCAGTGGTTGTCATTACTGCCTGCAATAGAGCGTATATTGCAACTTTGGAAACCTCTTAAAGAATTTTTTGAAGTTGAAAAAGGAGCACCTAAATTAATAACCGACTTTTTTTTCAAATCCGTTAGCAGAAATATACTTTACGTTTGTACACAGTCAAGCATTCGTTATTGAAAAACAAATTAAAAAAATTGAAAAAAGAAATATTACGGTAATGGTTCAATTAATTGTAAATGATACTCTACGTGATTTAAAAGAGAGATTCAAAAACAATTTTATAGGAATGCAAACACAAATAGCTTTGAATGTCTTAAAAAAAAGTGCTTTGGATGAAAACCAAATACCAGCTTTTGAAAAGGATACTAAAAACTTTTTTACAACTGCAATTGCTTACTTAGAAGACTGTTTATCCCCATTAACAAGATATGAAATTTTTAATTGGATGACACTGCATAATATTCCTGAATGGACGGACGTTCAAAAAACAATTACTTTTTTGCATGAAAAAAATGTATTCATGTCTGATGAATGTTTCGAAGAAGTTTTATATCTTAAATCATTTTTATATAAAAATCAAGAAGCTTTAAAAACAAAAGACACATTAGAAAAAAGGTTATATTTTTTCGAAAAAACTTCTGAACAAGAAAGAAAGCAAAATTTATTAATGATGGTACAATATTTATACGCAATGCCGAGTCATAACGCTCACGTAGAGCGTGTCTTTTCTTTAATATCTGCACAATGGACTAAAGAAAGAAACTCTTTAAAGACTGAAACACTGGAAAGCATTATCCAGTGTAAATTTAATTTTAATATGACATGCTGTGAATTTTATAATTATATAAAAGATGAGGACGAAGTTCTACAGAAAGTGCAATCTTCACAAAAGTATTGAGATACATATTTATAATATTTTAAGGATCTTTTTAAATGAATTTTTATTTCTGTTTATAGTTTTGTTATGTATGAATTACATGTTAAGTTTTGTACCTATTGTTGAATCTAAAATATATGTTTGATATATGTATCAAAATAATGTTAGTTTGTGATTTGTATTATAAGGGTCCTGGTCGATGGGTTCAAACTTTTGGCAGCCCTAATCTACCACCATGATCCTAAACTGAAACAAGAACGTTTACTCCGGACAAAAGCTGGTTTTTCAGCTGCAAAACAGGTGAAGTCAGAAAGATCAGTAAAAAAGGTTATGGCATCAGTATTTTGGGATGCAAAAGGGATTTTATTGATTGATTATCTCGAAAAAGGCAAAAAAATTAACTCCGAATATTATTGTAACCTTTTGGATCAGCGGAATGAAAAAATTCGTGAGAAAAGACCAGCTTAACTGAAGAAAAAAATCATTTTTCATCAAGACAATGCACGTGTTGTTCACACAAGTGTTTTGACGATGGCTAAATTAAACGAATTAAATTAAAGTACAGCTTGCTTCAACACCCACCGTATTCACCTGATTTGGCTCCCAGCGATTACTACCTCTTCCGCAACTTGAAACAATTCCTTCGGTGTAAGCGTTTTTCGTCGAATGAAGAAGCTATTGCCGCCGTGGAACAATATTTTGCAGAGCTTCCGGAAAACGATTTCAGCGATGGTATAAAATTATTGGAGGATCATTAGAATAAGTGTATTGAAGTCAAGGGAGAATATATTGAATAAAACAAATAATATCCTTTAAAAATTCATATTTATTCATTTTTGCTTTCAATACTTTTCAACCATCCTGTATTAATTTCTGACAAAATGGCGGGCGTAAAAAGAAAATTTACATTTTTTCTGCACATATCAAGTCTCCATTATCCAGTCTCCAGATTATATCCTTATTTATCTGGCGCTTGCAACCGTTGGTCGGTTTTGGCCTCGTATAAGAAATTGCACCATCCATTTCTGTTTGCCGCTTGCTGGCTGCAGTTGAAAACACCAAGCGTAGTCAGGTTATCCAACACTTGATCCTTCCAACGAAGCTGTGGACGTCCTCTTCTGCGTTGACCACCACCGGGCACCGAACCGAATATTTTTTTTCGCTAGAGCGTCGTTTTCCATTCGCTCAGCTTGACTTAGCCAGCGGAGCCGCTCGATTTGAATGCGTTTAACTACAGGGTTTTCCAATAGGAACTTGACCACTTTGAATTAAATTTCTGAACGCACCCTTCCAGTTAACATCGAACTGTCACTGTGAATTTATTCAGTAAACTCAACATTTTCATCATGGTAAAGTACACGAACGAACAACGTCTGCAAATTATAAAAATTTACTACCGAAATTCGGAGTCGGTGATCGCAACTTTAAGAGCGCTAACTGCAATTTTCGGTCGTAATTCTCGCCCCACTTGACAGACAATAACCAGTTAAGTGCAAAAAGTTGAGTCTTCATATTCGTTGTGTGATGTTGCCGTGCCAATGAGACAACGGTTTGGTCGAAGTGTCGAAAATATCGCTGTCGTTTAGGCGTCCGTAGCAAACGATACAAAACAGTCAATTCCACGGTGTTCTCAAGAATTGGGCATCGCCCAGACCTCTTTATGACGAATTTGCGTAAGGATCTTGGTTTACACCCATACAAGATCAAGCTGACTCAAGAATTGAAGCCGATGAACCATTTGAAGTGAAGTACGTTCTCCGATTGGGTTCTTTAAAAGATGCGCCAAGATGATGAATTTCATCGCAAAATCATCTTCAGTGACGAAGCTCATTTTTGGCTCAATGGGTTCGTCAATAAGCAAAATATGCGTTATTAGTCGGGTGAAAACCCACATGTGTTTCATGTATCACCACTTCATCCACAAAAAATAACTGTGGTGCGGTTTGCATGCTGGCGGTGTCATTGGACCATATTTTTTCGTTGACGATAACGATCTTAACGTGACTCCATGGTTACCGATTATTTTTGCCCCGAATTGGAAGATATGGACTTGGACGACATATGTTTCCAACAGGACGGTGCCACAAGCCACATATCACCCGTTACAATCGATTTATTGTAGAGTAAGTTTGATGAGCGAAAAAAATATTCGATTCGGTGCCCTGTGGTGTTCAACGCAGAAGAGAACGCCCACATCTTCGTTGGAAGGACCAGGTGTTAGATAACCTGACTACACTTGGAACCTGACTCTTATACGAGGCCAAAACCGACCTTCGATTGTAAGCGCCAGATAAGTAAGTAAGTAAGTAAGTTTGATGAGCGTGTTATCTTAAGAAATGGGCCAGTCGATTGGCCGCCTCGTTCGTGCGTCTAGACTATTTTCTTTGGGGCTACGTCAAGTCATTGGTCTATGCCAACAACCCGACGACGTTGGAAAAGCTCAGAGCCAACATTGAACGCGAAATAGGAGCCGTTTCGGCCGAAATGTGTGACCGAGTCATCAAAAATTGGGTCCAACGAATCGAACGCTGCATACGTGCCCGCGGTAGCCATATGAACAAAGTCGAAATCCATTCATAAATGTTTTGATTGTACTTCAAGCCGATAATAAAGTTTTTGAAATATCTCAAATAGTTTCCGTTTTATTTAAAAAAAAACTTGTCAAGTCCTTAATGGAAAACCCTTTACGTCGATGTCAGCATACAGCTCATACAGGTCGTGGTGCCATCGAAATCGGTACTCGCCATCAACGCAGATTGGACCGAAGATCTTACGAAGGATTTTTCTCTCTAAGGCTCCTAAAGTCTTTTCATTAGAACTGCTCAACGTCCAGGTTTGTGCTGCATATAATAGGACGGGCATTATTAGTAACTTATAGAGTGTGAGTTTTGTTCGTCGAGAGAGGGCTCTGCTTCCCAATTGCCTACTCAGCCCAAAGTAACACCTGTTGGCAAGAGTTATCCTTCGTTTTATCTCATTACTGACATCGTTGAAAGAGTTAATACTGGATACCAGGGAGATGAAGTCCTTAACAATCTCTAAGGAAATGTTTTCAACAGTGACGTCATGGTTTCCAAGACGCTGGGACTGTTTATTTGTTGACACTAGGTTAATTCATCTTGTCTGCGTTCACTGCAAGACCCATTCAACTCGACTCTTTCGCTAAGCGGGAGAATGCTGCACTGACTTCGCGTGTATTATGGCCAATGATATCGGTATCATCAGCATACGCCATAGTACTTACATAGTAATACAGCCATAATACAGCATAATACTTTTGTAGAATATCGTGCCCCTGCGTCTCAAATCAGCAGCTCGGATGATCTTCTCCATCATTAGGTTGAAGAAGTCCCACGATAAGGAATCACCTTGTCTGACACCTCGTTTGGTATCAAATGGAGGAGTAAGATCCCTCCCGATTTTAACTGTGCTGCTGGTGTTGCTCAGTGTCATTCTGCAAAAACGGATGAGCTTTGTAGTAATACCAAATTATTCGGCCTCGGTAGTCGAGCAGGTAGCGGGCTCGATTCCCGGCCAGGCCATGGTCCTACGTTTTAAACCTTGCTGAATTTTCTATCCTCATTTCTAATCAACTGAAATTGAAAATTCATTAATATTTACGACTTGAAGTTGTAGTTGATGGTAGAGAAGTTTGTGGATGAGATGGCTTTATAACTTGAATTGACTGAGGTAAAGGCATAACACTTGCCTCTGATTCAAATTCACATGTTTCTTTGCCTTTCCACCACGCTTAGAACATCCTATACGTGTTTTACTTGATTACCCTTTTCTTCCCATTAATCTATCACCCCATTATTTCGGTAACAAGGCAGACTTGACTGAATAGGTATTCGACCTGAAATCTTTGGATGAAAGCTACAAAAAAACAAAAAGGGTCTTATCTAAGATTTGTCGTAGCGTAAATATCTGGTCTATGGTGGGTTTACCAGGTCTGAAGCTACACTGATAAGGTCCAATCAGCTAGTTTACTATGGGTTTCAGTCTTTCACATAATACGCTCGTCAGGACCTTATATGCGATATTAAGAAGGCTTATCCTAAGGTAGTTGGCGCAAATTCTGGGATCGCCTTTCTTGTGGATTGGGCAGAGCACACTGAGGTTCCCATCGTTTGGAATGCAATCTTTCGACCATATTCTGCATAGGACCTCATGAACGCATTTAAATATAGCTTCGCCTCCATTCTTGAAGACCTCAGCAAGTAAGCCATCGGCTCTTTCGGCTTTGTTGTTTTTAAGCCGAGTTATAGCTTTCAAGACTTCACTATGGTCGGGCAGCGGAACTTCAACGCTGTCATCCAGAATTGGGGTTTTCGGGATATCATCTCTATTGGTGGAATTGTTGTAGTTGTCACCATACAGAAGCCTAGATAATACCATTTTTATAACAAAATTAAATACAAATGAAAGTTAGAAAGCGACAACAGTGCCAAACCAAGTATTAAATGGGATTTTCAATAACTTGCTAACGCTTATGTAAATATACGAGGTGTGCTCATGAAGGAACGGGTATGAAAAGTACCAAAACAATCGATATTCTTTCAACAGCTGACAAAAAGTAAACAACTGAAAATGTTGGTAATACTTGTCTAGATACTTTCAGACTTGCTTTCCAAAGCAACAACAACAACAAAATGGTGCCAATTGGACCAAAACAGTCCGCGAAATTTAAAAATTCCCATTACTTTTGGAACACACCTCGTATAAATTCGACTCTAAATCTTATTTAAAATCTTTACAATATTTTATTAGTTACCGCATCGTTGTAGAGGACTCCTCTTACAGAGAGACAGTGATACTTTTAATTCCGGATGTGCGCCCAGATCGAACGAACTTCGTATCATTTTATAAACTGCATCAAATCCTTTTTTGGAACCGATACTGCCTGCGCCTCTAATTAAACATTCCGCAATATTAAAGCTCTTTATTATTCCATAAATGAATGTGCCTGCGTCTAGACATATCGAACAGTCAGATGGACGCCTGGACGGACAGACAGGCGTATTCACTTGGCCAGTGCGTGCTAATGCTGCCGTCTTGAAACCACAAGCGGAATCATCAGTTATGATCAATTCTATAGATAACCCAACAAGTGGTGGGATCCGGCTTGGCTCTTAAATTAATTAAAATAAAATTTCAATAAAAATAACTCTTCTCTTAATTCTTTTTATTTTTGGTCATATAAAACGCACTTTAAATAAAAACAGAAATAATAAAAAAAAAAAACATAACTTATGAATCCATTAAACCCGCCATTGCACCACAACCAAGCTAGCTTTGTTTATTGAGCACCCAACCGAGGATATTTTCTTAAGTATCTATCTGCCATATCTGTTCAGTGCTGCCAATAATCGTTAAAATTCGCAATTAAAACTGCTGCATTTTTGCTTTATTTTTCGGTCTTACATGCTTTTGTTTTTTATTTTAAGCAATTTATTATTTTATTGAATTAATTAATTGATATGCGGCGAGTGTCGTTTGGCGTCTGTTGGCTGTCATGCGATCAGCTAGCCAGTCAGTCAATTGAAGTCAACAACTGTTTAAATAAGTTTGCATCCAAAAACGTTACGAAAAAGCCTTCGCTTTGACACGTATCAATAAATTATTTATTTCAGAATTGATTTTTTTTTTTTTCAATAAATTTTAATACGTTTTCTCTCTCTCTCTCTCTCTCTCTCTCGCTCCTTGCAGATCTCACGCCAGAGCATCGATGCTTGCAAGGACTATTTCCGTGATGATTTAATTAAGGCTGACTGGTCGCTGATGGTTGAACTGAAGAAGCTGTTTGAGATTTTGTAAACTTTTAACTAGCCGTTGCTGACGCATGCCACACCCCCCTTAGTAACCCGCCCAATCAACATAATTTTGCTGATTCGTATAGTGCTTTTATTTTTTTTTTCTTTCTTTTAATTTCGATTTTTTTTTAGCTTTAATTTAATTAAAAAAAAAACAACACTTTTGTAGTCTACTGCAGAGTTGCCAACTCAATGCGATTAAATTTATTAATATAGAATTTTTTTTATTTTACAAACTTTACTCTTCAACTAGCAGTCATGAAATACAATAAAATATTTATTCTTAATTCTGTCTAAAAATAAAGCAAAAAAAAAAACAATTGTACTCTAAAATTTGCATAATGAAAAAAAGCAAATCAAATTGATTAATAAAAAGTGCTGAATTAAAAAAATGTTCACTTATTTATTATTTACTTCAAATACTTTAAGAAATATGAAACCGAGTAAGTTACTTCTTAAGTTTTAAAGCAGTTTTTAGGATCTTGTTGGTGTAACATTCTACACAAAAGTGAATTTAGAGGTTAAGGAGTTACATGTATTTTTAAAAAGTACAAATTTTAATAGCATGGATCATGAATTTTCTTATTAAGTGACCCTTTATCTTGGCGACCCAAAATTTAATGCCTCGCTGAAAATGAAAGTACCCAAAAATTAATAAAGATATCGACAAACGGGGGGTTTTCTTTTTTTTTGAATAGATAAAATATCACACTTAACTAAAAAGTTATTGTTGTTGTATGTCACGTCAAAGAAGACCAATGCAAGAAAAAGGTATGCCGTTGGTTGTAAATTAAAAAATAAAAAGCAAAACTGAAACGGATGTTAACCCTTTGAGGGGCACATTTTTGTTCATTGGCTGTTCCAGGAAGACTAAATAATGTTCTGGGAAGAATAACCAATAATGTTCTGGAAAGAATTTTTCGATGGTTGACAGCTGTCAAAAAACTGTCAAAATGACCAGAATGCACATTGGGCCAGAAATTTGAAAAAGTGGCCAAAACTAATATCTTGGCGATGCATAGACAGAATTAAATAAAAATTGGTACAGAATACTTAACATAGGACTTTCTTCAAGAACCCAAAAAAAAGTGGGCGGGACTCAACAATGGGGCGTGGCAATATCAATAAAATACTGTATCTCGTCTGATAGTGGGACTAGGTTATTAAAATTCGGTACAGCGCTTTGTGGGGTCTTTTCCGAGCATGATGGAAAATTGGACTGGATTTAACAAAGGGGCGTGTCACTATTAGTAAAATGCCGTATCTCAGTTAGTGTTGGGACTAGGGTATTGAAATTGAGTATAGGGGTGGGTACAATCGTTTACGAGAATTTTAGTAGAAGTGAGTGGGATCCAACAATGGAGCGTGGCACAATTTAATACAAACTGTAGTTTGGTTATTATTTATTAGGTGGTATCAAAAAAACAGGTGGGATACGAGACAGATCAAGGCGTTGCTTTCACTAAATCTGACATGTGATGTGGGAAATAAAAAGCTAAAATGTACTAAACGCACTGAATCGCCCAGAATGCGTAGCACGCTTGTGGCTCGTAGTGGTAGTTATAGTGCAAGTTGAAATAATTTCAACTTTTGTAGCGCTACGTAAAATTACTACAGCTACATCGCATTCTGTTTTTTGGGTGATGCTCAAACGCGCACAAATATGCAGTTAAGCATTTGCGCTTTGACACAAGTGTTCGCTCTGGCACTTCAAGTGTGAGGGTTGTGTCGCTTAGTTTTTTTCATTGCACGCAAAAAAATGTAGACCATAACTATGAAATATGTTTTCAGTTAGAACAAAAAAATATTTTTTTTTGCATATTTTTTTGCAGCTTATTTTATTCAAAATGATTTCTGCAAGTGGTTAAGTAAAATATTTTCTTATTTTTGTTTTTTTTTCATTATGTTTTATAACAACTCTTTCTTAGCAAATTTCCGAAAGATCTATCACATAAAATCAAAATTACGGATTTTATGACGCTTTCCCTATAGCACGTTTTGGCGAAAATGAGCAAATTTATATGGGAAAATAACAAATTTTTCATAAGTTTCAAACGCAATTAAAGAAAAAAGGCGGTTTTGGTTTTCTTTATTTTTGAGTATGTTTTAAAACAACTCTTTCTAAACTGATTCCCAAAGCGTTTATTCTATTTAATGAAATTCAAGTTAATTTGTTCTCTACACTTTCTACAACTGCAGATATTGCTCTTTTAATCTCAGTTTTGTATGGGAGGTGGGCGAAGGGCGTGGCCTATATTGATAAAAATTTGTGTGGCGTTATATATTTATGAAATAATGACACATGCTTAATTTCATGTATGTGCCTACGATGATTCTTTCTAGTTTTGTCCCCCATCCCATAGAACTCGTTACACTGTGCGACGTTAGTTTTTTATAAATTTCTCAAAAGTAATTAAAAACGTGCAAAAGTGTTCGTATTCCTCTTGAATTTTTTTGTATTTAGTATGTGGAAAAAGGATTAAAACCAAAAGAAAATATTTATATATTTATATTTTTTCAATATTGTATTCAATGTGTTTAAAAAAGTGCTAAAAAGTTTAAAGAAGTTTGAGAAATAGTTATACTGTTGATGATTTCAAATTTTATATGAAAATAAAAAAAAATTGCAATTTTTGACTTAAAATGCCTCCAAAATTGTAGTTTTCAATTTTATATTAATAATATTTCGTCTTAGGGTACCTTAATGTGTCCCGTTATCAATTGTAAGAATCATTTGTATACAGAAAATATTTGACTTTTGGCCACTTATTGAAATTCCTGGCCCAATGTGGAATGTAGTGATAATACAAGTTTAGCGTCGCTGCACTAAATTCCAAGGTCGCTGAACAAGATTTCAACATCGGAGATGAGTTTTGACAGCTGTCAACTGTCAAGTCACGTATTATAGAATAAAAATCAGGCACCAGGCGTTCATTGGCTGCTTTAGGAATATAAATACCTAGAACGTGAAGTGGAAAAAGTTTTTGTCACTTTTGACAGTGAATTCATAATCAGCAACCCCAAAAACATATACTTAGGTAATAATATCACATTCTTCATTGCCATAATTTCAGGTGACCGATTTTTTTCTGAAAAAAAGTCAATTCTTTCATCTTTAATTGTTAATAACAAATTTCCAGTAAACAATAATGCCAAAATTCTAGTCTACATAGTTGAAGAAACGCATAAGGAACCCACAACACCCATTATTAATATTAAACATGGCCTAGGGTTCAAAATATCGGCATTTAAGAGAGTATGTAGGTGGGACGCATATGTCCCTTAAAGGTTGTTACAGATTTTAAAATCTATATATGGGGCATTCCACACAATATTTGCCACAAAATTTTTGTTTCCATCAAATTTTATTTTTTACGGTTCATTAGTCAAAAATGTATGATACGTATTTTTTATTTCAATATAATACAAGGTATTTTCGAGAAATTTATTTTTTTATTTTACGTTCGTAAAAAAGGACCTTTTTTCAATTGCTTAGACTACAAAAACTAACGAAGATAGAATAATTTGGCCCAAACAAGAAATGTCCACATTTTCCTTAGCTTTCGAATGATGTACACTAAATTTTAATTATGCTATTTTTTATTGAGAAAAACTGATATTTGCAACATAAAGAAGAATTTTTTGAATTTGGGCCTATTTTTTTTTTCTTTTTTTTATTAAAAAATAAAAGCCATAACATTTGTCTTAATACTGGTAAAATTTGAGAGTGGAAAATTCAATACTTACGGAGCAATGAGTTTTTCAATCGCAACTTATACTGTGAGACGAACCTCAGTGCGACTCACTTAACTTAGAAGTTATCAACAATCGTATTAAGAACTCAGAGAATAGTCATGTTACATTTGAAGAGTTAATTGCAAGCACATGATATGCCATTAAAATTCAAGGAGTGTGTCTTTAATATTTCGGAAAGCACCCATCATCTTATCAGTAGGTAATTTTTTGCATTACGCAAGAAAACGAAATTTTCTTATCCATTTTTGAAATCATGTGGCTTATGAGAAATCATCTGGCTTACCTTTGCAAGAAGCTAGTACTTATTTTAGATTATATTTATTATTTATTTGCATTTACAAAATCCGATTCACAAAAATTTCCCATGAAAGGTTTGTATAAATGGTCTTTGTAAGTGTATTGATTCATGAATTATAGGCATTTCAGTGAACTTATCAACAATACAGGTGTGAAAAAATACAGGTAATACAAATATGTACGCATATGGTGTATATGGGGAAATATTTGCAAGGGAAATTGGAAATAAATGGAATATTGGAATAATTTGGCAAGTCTCACTTTAGTTTGCATTTGCGCGAAAAATATACGCATTGTAAAAATTTTTCATACCCCTTTTTTCCATAACCCCTTTTACCGCCTACAAATCAATAAAAATGCTATATTTAAGACTTTTTTGGTCGTATTAGACTAAAATTTGGTAAATAAGTACGTATGGTTACTGTCGGCAACTATACTAAAACTGGGCGTGGTCTAACTATATATACGCCCACTTTTTATAAATCATTATTCCTGAGTTGTACATGTTTTAATAGCGGAACTTGATATGTAGACGTTATGGGCCCAAGAGGTAGTTACTATATATTTGAGCAAACATTATACAAGGGGGAATTTGGTCACACAGGTCAAATTTATGATATCGAATTGCTTTGGAACTAAATGTCGTATGTAACTATGCAATAGACTCTTAAACTACTCATCCGAGTAGCATGAAAGTTTGTGTATAGAAGTTTTTTGGTACGATGCATGTTTGTGGGCTATCAATTTTTATCCACCTTGAACACCAGAGGGCGCTGTAGTACAAATTTTTTACAAAACTACCTTAAACTCACAAACCGCTGATGCGATTAGAATGAAAATTGGTATACAGTCGTTTTCATGTACGTTGAGTGTTTTGCTGCAATCTTTTTTGACCTATCTTGAACACCAGAGGGCGCTGTAGTACAAATTTTTTGCAAAACCACCTAAAACTCCCAAACCGCTCATGCGATTAGAATGAAAAGTGGTATACAGTGGTTTTCAGGTACGATGAGTTTTTTGACAGTATCTTCTTTGAACCACCTTGGACACCAGATGGTGCTGTAGTACAAATTTTTGACAAAATCGCATATTTTTAGTTGTTACATATGCAAATATTTACTAAATATAAAATGTTTCTTAAATTTAGTAAAATTAAAAAATGTCCGTTATTTTGACATCAAAAACATGAACACATCTTGAAAACTATGAAAAAATTTTACTACAACGATATATTTAATGCAACATCGTGCTCAAAAATGAGAAAAACACAATCAGAAATTTAATTTTGTGACTTTCGATTCAAATATCTCCGCTGCTTTTTTATACACTTTGTTAAATTTTTTTTTTTGTCTTAAAGCTTCATCAAAGTACTATAAAAACCTTATTGCAAAAATACCGTTAGTTGATTTTTTTCAAAAAAGGTCTGACATTTTATAGTTTTCCTCAAAAAAAAGGCTCAAAATTTGTTTTTGTTGTAAAAATAATTTAAACTCAAATTCGCAAATTTTCAACTCTATTTAAAAGCTGTAACATTTATAAGCAAAAGTTATTTCAATTTGACGCAAAAATTAAAAACCATTTTTGTGATTAAAAAAACAAGGCCTACCCCTTGATTTTTTCGAACAAAATATTATTTCCAATATTGTGTTTTTATATTTTTGAAAAAATAAACAAGCTAAAAAATTAATTTTTTAGAAAAAATTATCTTATTATCTCTTACCAATCAAAAGTTATAGCCAATAATCTTTATCCAAAATATATATACAATAAGCAAAACGCTGTCTGTGTGATGGCTTGAAACTTCAAAATTTTATTTATTTTATTTATTTATTTATTATTATTATTACGGCTTTCTTGAGCCTAATTCATAACATGATAAGGAAATTCCATTAAAAAACAAGAATAAAAAAAAACAATAACAAATTTCAAACTTATAACTATATTATTATGTTATAAAATTAAAAATAAGTTAAAATATTTTAATATGTATCACAGAAAAAACAACATCTATCTTATTTGTAACATTTAATATCTTGAAACATGTATCACAGAACAAACATTTATCTTATTTGTAAGGATTTGGTGTACTCATACAGTTTAGTTTTAAACACATTGATATCACAGGTTTTTATGTTTTCAGGTAATTCATTGTAGCATTTCAACCCTTTATAAAAAAGACTATTTTTTTCAGACTCTGTTCTATATAAAGGTAATTTAAAATGATTTCTGTTTCTAGTATTTATGCCGTGTACCTCGTAGTTGAATTTAATATTAGTTTTTAAATAATCCGGCAAAAAACTATTGGTAATCTTGTAAATAAACGTCATTGCTTGAAAAAAAGTTTGTTGTTTAATGCTTAGCCAATTTAAACTTTGCAGCATTTCATTTATTGAGGTGTCGTAAGGCTTGTTTAATATAAATCGCATTGCTTTATTTTGCATTTTCTGAAGCTTAGCAATTTGAGAGTCTTTCATAATATAAAATATTGTCGGACAGTATATAAAGTGAGGTTCAACTATAGATCTATACACTGTTGCCTTGTAAGTTTTACTTAAATTTTTACATGTTCTTTTTATAAACCATAACTTTTTTGCAATTTTGTTGATTGTGTAATCAATGTGGTCATCAAATTTCAAATTATCATCAATTTGTATCCCTAAATACTTTATTTTGTTGACACTTTCAATGGTTTTATTATTAATTACCAAGCTTCCAAAATGTAAAATTTTCTTTCTTGAGATAATCATATATTTGGTTTTATCAATATTAATTTTGAGTCTATTTGCACAGAGCCATAAATAAAGAGCATCTAAATCAGATTGAAGTTTTTCCCTTAAATCATTTTCATTATTACCACTTATAGAAATTAATGCATCATCAGCAAACAGCTTAATCGAACTAAACTTTAAGATTGATTTAATATCGTTTATATAAATATTAAATAAAATAGGAGCCAGAACTGTTCCTTGTGGCAAACCTATGTTAACGTCAGATATTTCAGATCTTTCCTGTCCAATAATTGTACATTGCATACGATTCGTTAAAAAACTGTCAAACCAGGCTAACTCGACGTCCCGAATACCGATGGCTGTTAATTTATCTAATAAAATTTGTCGATCAATCGTTTCAAATGCTCTTTTCAGATCGATGAACACTGCTATTATCGAATTTTTATTGTTCAAATCTTCTTTCCATTCAGCTAAAACCATGTTAAGTGCAGTTTCGCAAGAATGTTTTTGTCTAAATCCTGACTGTTCAGGTATAAGAATCTTATTCGTATCTAAATATTGTACTAGCTGAATTTTTACTACAGTTTCTAAAATTTTTTCATCGCAGGGTAACGTATTTATTGGTCGAAACTCTTCTGCTTTTAAAGTGTTTTTTACCTTCTCGATTGGCACGATAGTTGAAATTTTCCATATATTTGGAACTATGCCATTACTTAAGCTTTCGTTTATGATTTGTGCATAAAAGTACCCCAAATACGGCATAATATCTTTTATAACCCCTTCCGATAGTAATTTTTTTCCGCCTATCTTAGATTTGAACTTCCTAACTAAAACTTCGATATCATTCGAATTACTGAGCCGATAGAGCTGAAATTTTGGCAGTACATTTTTTTCAAGTACGAGATGGTTTAAATTTCTGTTACACCCCCTTTTACCGCCCACAAATCAATAAAAATGTTGTATTTCCTACGGTTTTCGTCGATTTGGCTTCATTTTGATAATTTAGTTTGTATGCTCACTGTCGGCAACTGTACTAAAACTGGGTAATGTCCATTTACTAGAAAACTGGGATAGGCATTATATAAGTTGGTGTGGCTCCGCCCATACAATTCAAATTTGTATTATCGAATAGCTTTGGAAGTAAAAGTAGCAGTACTTACATACAAACTCAAAATGGAGTTACTATTTGGTGATCTCCTGCTACTGGGAAACTGTAACGGGCAGTGGAAAATGACAGTGGTGTCAAACTATGAGTCTAAGAAAAGTTTTGAATACACCTATTATGTTCCCATATAGTTGCAGGGTGCAGCAACGCGCTGCGGGAAAAGCCTAGTGTTTTATATTGTTTAGGATCATCAGAGTTTACAGTTTTAGCACGTAGAGTGTTCTTCAATATTATGAACCAGTGCGAAGATATCCAATTCAATGCAAAATGGAATTTTGCGGAAGATTACTTTATCATAAATGAAAGGAATAGAATGAAGAAGTACAAAAAATTTTCTATCTTCTTATGTATATTACGCAAACCCAAATTTTGTCCGGCGTAAGGCTTTTTAAGTATAAGTCCAATTTTAATAAATTTAGTATGGTTTGATAGGTGTAGACCTGTAGATGTGCAAACTGGACTTTTTATTTCTTAAAAATTTATTTTTTTTAAGTTATAGCTTATTAAAGTTTGCATAAAATTGCATATAATTGTTGTTGTTATGTTGGTTTTTCTTTTATTAACAGAGCAGCTGACAACATTATCAAACTCAGAGCAAAAATATTCGCTGCTCACATTTCGCTCTCTTCTGTCTCTTCTTAACAAAGCGTCTGTTAACAACAAAATGAAAGTCAGAAAAATGTAAAGCTTTCGCAAGCCGCTCGCGCTGAACGCTCGCAACCAAGGTACATACAAGCACGGCTGCCACTTTGGTACAATTGTACCAAAATTGGTACTTTTATTTTCGGTTGGTACATAGGTACATTATTTTCTGGTTTGGTACATTTTGTGAAAGTTTAAAAATTTCACAAAAATCGAAACTTGGTAGCACTGTTCAAACTTATGTTCAATGGAAACTTGCATTGCATAAAGTTCTACCTTTATTCTAAAGTGAAAGAAAGAGACAAAAGTACAAGATCTTAATTAAAAGGAAGATGAACAACCTGTATTTGTGGGCCAATTTTTGTATAAATTACAAATGTAATTTACAATTGTTCAAGTGTGCAGGTGGAAGGAAAAACGCTCCTAATGAAAAGGTAGTATAAAAATTCGATATTCAATATCATATTAAATTTAATAATATTTTGCAGATTTCTTTTACGAAAAAAACTAAAATCTAATGTCAATGATTGCGTAGATTTAAGCGAAACGTCTACTTCGGACAGTATAAGCTGAATTCAGCTTAACTTTCGCTTGTTGTTTAGTTTTTATTGAAAAATTTATGAAAAATTGTTAAATTTTATTTTATAGCGTTGATGTACCTTCTCAATTAAAGACTGACTTCAAAAGGAAGTTTCGTCCAGAATGGCTGCAGCAATTTGTAACGTCTGCGAGAAATCTTTCGTGAACCACTTGCCACCCTTACACAGACATGCATTGCGAAAACAATGAAAAAAAAAAAAAACAAAAATCAGATCACGATGGATGTATTCATGAAAGCCGAAAATACATTTTTAGAAAAGAAAGTTCGGCAGGTCGACCTTGCGCTTGTAATGTTCTCCATTACGCATAATCTACCATTTTTTCTAATGGACTTTCTTTCAAATTTGTGATTAAGATGCTGCCCAGACTCACAAATTGCTAAAATTCTAAAATGTGGTAGAACCAAATCGACGGAATTGGCGGATATTAAATATACATATATACAATTGTATAAATAGTGTATAAAATACTTAATATTTTTGTTTTGTTCGTATACACAAAAATATACACCAATTAATGTTCTAAAACTGTTTTATTAAAAAAAAAAATTGGTACATTTTATTTCTTTTTGGTACATTTTTACGTAAATTTTGGTACGAAAAAAACTAGGCGAGTGGCAACCGTGCATACAAGTTTTTTTATTGCATTTTTCCGCTCACACTTCACTTTATTCTGCCTCTTCTTTATAGAGCGCTTGAAAACAACGGCAAAACTCTTAGAATATTATTATTATTATTATTATAGTTGCTGGGGGCAGCAACGCGCACCGGTGGTCGCTAGTTGTTTAAAAAAAGTAATGAAAGGTAAATGGACTATGGCTTTCTATAAGAACTTTTTTTTCATCAAAAAACAATAATTGGCTAGAGGAAACTTTTAGCTTTCCAAGAAGTGTTAATGGAGTGGGACGTCCAAAAAAGGGATTTAAAGAATGAAGTGATCGCAGCAAAAGAAGGAAACATACTTGGTTGCATAACAGATATCATTTGTTCTATTAAAAAAAAACCAAAATCAGTTTAAGTTCTACTTGAGAAAAAAAGGTGGGTCATATACGACCCATTGATCGCACAGGGTTAATGATAAATAAAATTAGTAAACAAACATCTCTAAATAATATTTTTGCAACAAAACAATTTTAATGTTCACATAAAAAAAAAATTGGGGTGGGTCAATAAAACCCTATACAGGGTTACGTACAGGGTTAAGAATATCAAAAATTTAAAAGCATACATAATTAGAAATGGTTTACCCAATAAAATAATTTTGGCAGCCTAAATCGATGAAATACCCCTATGTGCGCTGCTGGTTCAACGAGTTCGAGCGTGGTCATCGTTCTCTCCAAGACGAATTTAGAGAAGGTCGTTTAAGAAAGGTTATTGTGTCAGAAAACATCGATGCTATACATAAACTGCTGGAAGCAGACCGGCATGTAACATACCTTGAGATGAAGTCATCCTTGGGCTTTAGTGGGACTAGCATACATTCTTTTTACATGAGTATTTAGGATACTTTGAAAAACAATAGAAGCATTTTCACTGATTAACCACTGCTTTTAGGCTCAAGACCTAAACTGCAGCCCTTGTACCACAAAATATTATAAATTACGGTAACCATAAATTACTTACCGACATAACTTCTCCTAAATATCACCTACCATTTGATTGTATTTAACAAATTAGTTTGTTTTTGACTTCTAAACCTGAAAAATTGTTTTTCGAAAAATGATTATTTATGAGCTAGATAGAAATGCGTTCTTTCTTGACGTGTATTAAATGAATCCGCATCTTGGTTACAAGGTTTTCACACCATTTAACCTAAATATAAACATAATAATATTTGTAAACATTTTTTATTTTTTTTTTCCAGGATATACATAAATAGCTTAAATTTTTGTTTGAGCTATTTAATAGCTTTTGTCATGGGTAAAAAAAATCATCCTTGTTATTTGAATGTGCTTTAAAACTTATTCATGGAATACTTATATAGCTTCATTTGACCTAGTTTTTGGTGGGGCTATACGAATAAATTCTGACAACAACTGCCAATGACGTCACTAGAATGTAAACCAGGTTATCGAGCATGTTTAACACAGTCGGTGCAAGAATTTTACCCAAACCATCGCGAAAGTACAAAAGAAATTTTTATGTTATCCCTGTCAGCAAATAGCGATATATTACCGTGGATTGACCTAACTCAAGGATATTGACCTACAAGTCCTGCGCACTAGCAATGCTGCAAAAGTGCAGCCAATTCATGGAAAATTCCATTCAAGGGATGCAGTTTTCATTCATGAAACACTACTAGACAGCGGTGGGAAGCATAAATTGCACAGGCTATAAGCATGAAAGGATCCAATGCAATATGGCGACTATGGGCGAAAAGTTGTTAAAGCAGGAGAAATGAAAGAAGGAGTATGAACAATTGAATGGAATGCTACCGAGGTCGGCATTTGTATGAGCTCATCAAAAATCTCAGAATGAATAAAACATATGAATGACATGAGGGACTGAGAGAGAAAGAGAGAAAGAGAGAGAGAGAAAAAAAGAGAGCTTTACAGAATACAACATAGGGATGAGGGTGGTAGGACGCAAAATATGGCTAGGTGAAAATGCGCTAACACCCAGACTGGAAAGTGGGTCAAATTGAAGCCATTGAACTCGCTAATGCAGAGGCAACATTGATGACGAACGTACTGAAAAAAAGTTTCATTGAGAAAGAACGGTAAGAAAATAGCTATGAGTGGGAAAAAATACCTCAAATAGTTAATATGCTTCAATAGAGAATGTCGTCTCTTATGGTTTAATAAGCAAAATTAAGCAAAAGTGTTAAATAAAATTTCTAAAAATTGAAAAAAGTTTTAATAAAATATACTCATATATTCTATGAGTATAATTTGCAACTAAAAGGTTTTAGATTTATTTCATTCGGGCTGTAGTTTGAAGACAAAATAGCCTGGAACAGCTCGTGACGCACTTTGGCTCCAACGTTTTGAATGAAAAACCACTACCTAGTTGACATGAATGGCTTACGGCGGTACAAAACTTTCAAACCAAAAACCCCACAACAACAACAACAACAACAACAACAACAACAAGCATAATCACAAGGACTCACGCTGCAACGTCATTGCAACATAACTAAGTGCTTCAGTGATTCTTGAACTTTTGCTCCAATTTTATGCTGGGTGTGGTATTATTTCTTTTTTTTTTTTGTTAACCCCCAGTTCGTTTGTTTCTATTTGAGTTACGCATAAAAAAAAATCCTCAAAATTGAGCCATCACTTGTGCGTCAATGAAGCCAATGTCCTTGTTGCTGCAACATACAGCTTTTATACTTCATGCTATTGTGTGGTTTTGTGCGAAGGACATCAGACCAATAAATGCAGCCAAATCTATTTTTGGACAAGGTTCTTTTGGTAGTTTTTAAACTGCTTGTTTTAAGCAACTAGTCGTTAGTTATGTGCTCAATGCTGTGAATCTGTGAATTTGTCAATGAAGTGTTGCTGTGCATAATTTATGAAGGACGAGCTGTTACTGTGGTATTAACAAGGTGAGTACCAATCCAATTATACAAGTGAATTTGAAATTATGAGTTTAAATAAAAGTATCTTTACTTGATCACGGTTAGAATTATATGTATGGGTCAATTGCAAAAAAAACGTACACAAAGAGGTTTTCATATTTTGTTTTTAAAGTTTTTTAAATTTTCCCGTTAGAGTAGTCAAATTAAGTAAAAAATAATGGAGAATTCGAAGTTGTTGTTAGGCCCTGCGAAAAATTATTTTTTCTATGGTTTTTATACGATTTTTGTATTGAACGTGACACAGCAGATATACGGGAAAAATAAGTAAAAATTTGAAAAATGTTGTAAATTAAAGCTTACTGTGATGCTTGTTAAATTATTTAATAATTTAAATCAGCTTTTGCAAAAATCGCCATTTCAGTCACAGAAATAATAATTTTTTACCAATGCAGTAGACGCTCGAAAATTAGAACTCTCGGAAATTCGATTTGAACAAAATTGTTTTTGTTTGCTTTTAATACTGAAAAATTGCATAGTCGTCATATCATATAAAATTTTTCGTATGAATGTTCTGTCATATCTCTCTTCAACGACGCTCTTGATGTCTACTCAACAACTGAATAAGAGAGAACAAAATGTTTGAATTGAGCGAGCACAATTTTGTTTTTGAAATATTTTTTTTTTCTTTAAACTGTGATGAATTTTAATGTATCGTTATGTTTTGTGTTCCTTTAATGTGTATAAAAATAAATGAACTTTAAGCCAAAGTGTTTTTTTGTGTATTTTCTAAGCGAAGATGCACTTTTATGTTAATTTTTATTTAAAAAAAAAACCTTTGGACATTAGAACTACCCCAGGAACAAAGTGGTTCTAATTTACGAGCGTCTACTGTACCTTTAAAAAACTTTTCTTGTGGAAAATATTGGATCAGGAAAATTTGCGAAAATTTTTGATCGAATAAAAGGAAATATTGGTTCATTTAGAAGAATAAGTATTAAGGAATGGTGGAATACTTCTACAATAACTGTTGTCATTAAAGAAATCTCTCGACAAAACAAATATATATTTTTGACGTGACGAAGTTACGTTTTACCGCGCAAGTTTCCAAAAAAGTTGAAAAATACATTTTTTCAAAATTCATCGGCGTTGCATTGAATTCTTACTAGTTGAGTATAAAAGCTATCATTAGAAAAATGGTAGGTCCGTAAAGTTTAATTCTTTGACTTTATTATAAAAACAAAACAAAAATTCAAAACGTCATCGGGACGCAGTGGGAGCTGCTTAAGCAATGCAACTGAAAATTTGTTACATAGAATTATTACTCGCTGAGTATTAGTGCTAGAATTAAAAATATGATACACCAATAAAGGCCTGTTCTAAACCCTTTCAAAAAAATTAGACAAAAAATGTCTGACGTCATGGGGACACAGAGAGAGCCGCTCAAAGATCGACAATGCAACATTCATGCATTTTGAAAAGGAAAATGAAGGATTTATACTTGGCCTTACGATCGTCATGATTTCAGGGTGGCAACCACATAATGCAGTACGAAATCCTACAACTATGAAAAAACGTTGCATGGAATTATAACTCTGTGACTACAGAAGTGACGGTAAATTTTAAGGAACAAAACTAAAGATGATGTTCTTGGGCACATAATAAGAATAAAAAAAATTTACGGTGTTATGAGGCCCCTCAGGGAATCGCCTAATGTGACGCATATGCATCACTTTTGCTTACAGCCAAGGCAAAATTAATGCACCCAGGAGCAGCACAATCAATGGAGAAGCAAATAAAACAAAAAGCAACAACAACAACAACAATAACAACAACAACAACAACAACAACAACATCAACATCAACATCAACATCAACATCACCATCAACATCAACATCAACATCAACATCAACATCATCAACATCAACATCAACATCAACATCAACATCATCAACATCAACATCAACATCAACATCAACATCAACATCAACATCAACATCAACATCAACATCAACATCAACATCAACATCAACATCAACATCAACATCAACATCAACATCAACATCAACATCAACATCAACATCAACATCAACATCAACATCAACATCAACATCAACATCAACATCAACATCAACATCAACATCAACATCAACATCAACATCAACATCAACATCAACATCAACATCAACATCAACATCAACATCAACATCAACATCAACATCAACATCAACATCAACATCAACATCAACATCAACATCAACATCAACATCAACATCAACATCAACATCAACATCAACATCAACATCAACATCAACATCAACATCAACATCAACATCAACATCAACATCAACATCAACATCAACATCAACATCAACATCAACATCAACATCAACATCAACATCAACATCAACATCAACATCAACATCAACATCAACATCAACATCAACATCAACATCAACATCAACATCAACATCAACATCAACATCAACATCAACATCAACATCAACATCAACATCAACATCAACATCAACATCAACATCAACATCAACATCAACATCAACATCAACATCAACATCAACATCAACATCAACATCAACATCAACATCAACATCAACATCAACATCAACATCAACATCAACATCAACATCAACATCAACATCAACATCAACATCAACATCAACATCAACATCAACATCAACATCAACATCAACATCAACATCAACATCAACATCAACATCAACATCAACATCAACATCAACATCAACATCAACATCAACATCAACATCAACATCAACATCAACATCAACATCAACATCAACATCAATATCAACATCAACATCAACATCAACATCAACATCAACATCAACATCAACATCAACATCAACATCAATATCAACATCAACATCAACACCAACATCAACATCAACATCAATATCAACACCAACATCAAAATCAACATCAACAACAACAACGAAAAAATAACAAGAACAACGAAAACAGCAACAACAACAAACAACAACAATAATCTAGTTGGTTATGATTTTAACAGTTTTTTTCGCGGCAACCAACATTGCTCACGAACAAAAAAATAACACAATGAAACCGGAAAAGGACTATGACATGAATTAGGATATGGATTAGGACATAAATTAAGACACACCTAACATACACCTAAAACACACCTTTCCAAACCAGAAAAGGTATTCAGTACATGTGATTAAGTCAAGAATTTGGTCATGGATTTAATAAAGAGTTTGGTCATGAAATAGGAAAGAAACACCGTCACGTCAAAACCTACGGGTGTGCCCACGACACAGCCAACTCTTTTTTTCCAAACAACCAGCTTTAACGTTTTAAAATGGGAATTCTTTGTAGTATTCTCTTAAATACTTATCTACTGATATTGAAGAATTTTCGATATCAAAACTATTTAGTAACCAGTAAATTGTTTAATTTAATTCAGTGGGGTCCAAGAAATTATAAACGCGGGCCAATACTTAAAAAAATAAAAAATAAAAAATAAACACAAAATGGCTTTTGACAAAAAATCAAACAAAATAAAAAACCAATTACAATGCAATAAAATCATATGTTATAAAGTACACTGCTAGTGACTGCGAATTTCTTTACGATAACAATGCTTGCATGAAAAATTACTCGACACACAAGTAACGGGACAATCAGCTTCAGCATGGAGTGCGCTTTTTTTTATTTTGGCTTTGCATGCATTTGTTTTTGTAAAGTTCACTGGAAAATGTGCTGAACACTGGACGAGTGCGGTTTGTGTTGTTGTTTTTTGCAAGTGTTCTTTGATTTTGGCTCATCGCAAAGACAAAATTAAGATAGAAAAAAATTTGTATGAAGGACCACGCGGGCCATACGGGCAACTGCGTGGGCATGTTTGATTTAATTGGTTAATTTAAATGTGCAGTAAGCTGTTTCGAAGAAATTATGTTATCTTTTATTTTAAGTACATTAGCTTATTGACTTGATTAAATATAATTTCCTGTCTTCTGCCATATATCATCCTTGGAAATATGAAATGATCATAAAATATTTTCAGTTATGTTCTTTGGAGATAACTTGTGGCATGTTGCCTACTAATTGTGCGATACTTAACTACTAAAAGCCATATGACGGGGGCATACAACTTGCACAAAGCTTCTTTAGAGTTTAACAAAATAACACAAGAAAAAAAAAAAAACAAAACCAAAAACAAAACAAAATTCAATACCCAACCCACAAAAATCACAAAAAATCGGTAAGAATTTTTTATTTATTCAATTGGGGTCAAAAAGTTATTTATAGAAAAGTCAACAAAGAGAGCTTATATTATAGGAAGGATATCTCCAATACACTGCACCCCTCACCTCCAATGCCAAACAAGAAAAAATATTAATCCTTCTAATAACATCAATAATAATAGATGCTTAAGCCCAGAACCGTTTTGTTGTTAGGCCTATTCTTATGTACTCGTATCTACAAGTATGTAGACTTATACACATCTTTTTCAAAAGAAATTGAGATATTGCTACCAGTCATCTCCATGGGGAACAAACAACTTAAATGCTGAGTGGCGTAAATAAATATTAATGCAGTCAACACTTAGGGGTTGAATGCTGTGCTCACATGGCAACCCAGTTTATGTCTGTGCTATAAATAGGAACTCAAACATAGGAGTAAGTTTTGCTTGGGTTCACAAGTTCTAAAAATAGAATTCTTGCACCCAGCCATGTGAAAGTGTGTGTGAAGGTACAGGATGAAACCCAGCTCCACAGCCACAACAGGAAGGTAACTATTTGTTTTGCGAGAGTTATGCACAGTTGCTGCAAAACTTTATGGAATGAAACTGGGTCAGGTTTCTCTGGCTCCTACCGCTGTTGCTACATTGCTGTATGTGTTTGTGTAGAACGTTTAAACGTAGTTATTCTGTGTATATGCTGTCAGTTTTTGGGTCTTTGAACTTTGTGAGTGACAAATATTTTTATGGCTATAACGAAGGATGCTGACTTTTATTCGCATTAGCTTTGTGGCAGCTAGTTAAGTGAGACAAAATGATCTCTGTTATAATGTAAGCGATGGTAATGATGATAATGAAGTTGTCGATGTTAATGTCTTTGGATGATGCTGCTTTTACTTAGAGCATCACACAAGTTTCATGACTAATAATAATTTATTGAAATATGCACATTTATGTAGATATAAAATTTAATGGTACTTAAGTATTAAATATAGATAAAAAAAAATAATTATACCCATCAAATAGTCGTAAATATATTGATTGTGGTGTATTAAGCATAGAATATTGCTTTGTAATAATCAAGGACATTGTAGATATAATAAGCATATCAAAATCATTTATGTTATTAAAGAGATTTTGTTTCAAAATTTATTTGATACAAGTGACCATCACTAAAAAGAAATATTTCTGTATCACACACAGAGTTGTGTTTATATGGAGAAAAGTGACGGACAAAAATATAAGGGTATGGCTAAAATTAATCACATTTACTCAGTTAGGAACTTTGAACTCAAAAATGAGAAAGCTTGTATTTTTTTGAAATTCTCAATTTATTGAATTTTTTATTTTTTTTTTTAATTCCGTTTTTAGTGTTTTGTTTTTTTTAATATTTTGCATATTTTAAATTGTTTATGACTCATTAGTTTCTGCCTAGGATTTAAACTTTATTTTAAAAATTTTGCAATGAAATCCATTCTGCATTTTTATGACACAAATTTGTAGGTAAGTTGAGTGGTTTTCATTTGAAATTACTTTTCCTTGAAAGAAATGTCCCTATAAGAGGCAAATGTAAATGTACTCGTACATTTCTTAATAAAGTGTGTATCAACAAGTGGTGTAAGATTGCAAAGGCGTATTGTTTAAGAACTTTTCGCTAAGCAATTGTCATATGTCAACATTTGACATTTATAGACCCGGGAAATTTACCGTGAAATGCTACGTAGTGAAAGAAAGCACAGAACTGGTGGAATTTCATAACGAAAATCGCGTTGGGTGGCAGTTACCATGCGTAAAATTCGAGCGAATTTTCTTCGTAATTGTGTGTCTTCTCAAACGTGTGAGAGAAACATGATGTAAAAAATTCCAAAAGACTGGACTCAAAATTTGACTCAAAATGCAAAATTTGAAGACATACCTATTTAGACGTAATGCCAAAAAATATCAAAAAGTTCGACACGTTTTCTTAAAAATATTTTAAAAAAATACTTGTTTTATAAAAAAAATTTTTTTAAGATCGATAAAATCGACAAATTTCTTTTTCGATTAAGCAAAAAAGTTGCTTTTATCGTGGGACTAACTCGTAGGTTTTGGCATGATACATATTTTTATGTTTCTTTTTTTTTTTGTTCCACCCTTTTTTGTGACGTGACGAAGTACATTTTACCGCGCAGGTTTCCAAAAAAGCTGAAAAATACATTTTTTTCAAACATTTACATTTTTCATCGGCGTTGCATTGAATTGTTACTCGCTGAGTATAAAAGCCATGATAAAAGAAATTAAACGATAGTGAAGGTTAATTCTTTAACTTCATTATAAAAATAAAACAAAAATTCAAAACGTCATCGGGACGCGGTGGGAGCTGTTTAAGCAACGTAGCTGAAAAATTGTTACATGGAATTATTACTCGCTGAGTGTAAGTGCTAGGATTAAAAGTATGATACACCAATAAAGGCCTGTTCTAAGTCCTCACAACAAAATTAGACAAAGCATTTTTGAGGTCATGGGGGCACAGAGAGAGCCGCTCAAAGATCCACAAAGCAACATTTATGCAGCAGCGTGCATTGAATTTTTACTCGGTGAGTATATAAGCCTTGATAAATGTTTGAAAAGGAAAATGAAGGAAATATACTTGGCCTTACGACAAAAATAAAGAAAAAAATTCTGACGTCAGCAGGCCGAGAATATAGCAGCTTATGTAACAGAAATGTAATATCGTTGCATGGAATTATTACTCACTCAGGGGACGTGCTACGGTAAATTTTGTTTTACGACATCATAGATGTGTTATTACGCCTCACAACTTAAATACAAACAAAACTTCTTATTGTCATGATTTCAGGGTGGCAACCACATAATGCAGTAAAAATGCTACAACCATGAAAAAACGTGATTTCTGGCGTAACGGTAAATTTTGAGGAACTAAAATTAAGGTGAAGTCTTCGCGCACTTGATAAAAATAAAAAAAAAAATTGACGGCGTCATGAGGCCCCTCAGGGAACGCTTAATGTGACACATATGCATCACTTTAGCTGGATTAATTGGACGCAGCTAAGGCAAAGAGAAGCAAATAAAAAAAAACTAAAGCAACAACAACAACAACAACAACAACAACAACAATAATAAAAATCTAGTTAGTTATGATTTCAACAGTTTTTTTGTGGCAACTAACACTACTCACAAACAACAAAATAACTCAATGAAACTGGACTATGAAACCAAAAAAGGATTATGACATGAATTAGGAAATTGATTAGGAAAAAAATTAAGACACCCCTAAAGAACACCTTTCCAAACGAGGAATGTGATTCAGTATATTTGATTAAGTCAAGAAATTGGTCATGGACTAAAACAAGAGTTTGGACATGAAATAGAAGTATAAAGAAACACCGTCACGTCAAAACCTACAGGTGTGTCCACGACACTGCCAACTCTTTTTTTGTTCCAAAACTTGTTCTCATCCTTCCCCTTATTCTTATATTTGTCCGAATAGTTGAACTAATATTTTTCGAAATTCTTGAGTTAATCCCTGTCCAAATTCCTGACCTTATCCCTGTTCGAATTCCTTTTCCTAATCCTTGTCCCACATCTTTAACTAATCATTGTTCTAGATTTCGTCCTTAGAGTCTGAAAATTCTGGCTCTATTCCTTGTCCCAATTCTTGTCCTTATCCTTTTGCCAATCATTTCCAGAATATTGTTTAAGATGTGTCTTTAAATCTTTGTTGTCTCCACTATCCCAATTCTTGCCATATTCCTTTTCCAAATCCTGGACTGAATTCTTGTTATAATTCTTGTCCAATTCCATCCTCAAATCTTTGTCCAGATCTTTGTTCTGCTCCTTATCTTATTCCTGATCTTAAACTTCTCCAAATCCTTGCCGTCAACTTTTTTCTAATTCTTGTCCTAATCCTTTCCTTACCGCTTATTTTAATTTCAATTACATCGTTTCATTATTATTTTTATTTTTACTTTTGGTATTGCATTCGTTGTATTTAGGTTGCTTTACGGAATTCACTGAGATCTCTTGACACCATTATTTAATTTTTATTTTTTATTTTTATCATGTGACCAAAACCTCAGCTTGACTGTCCTAAACCTAAAATTTACCGAATAGCCAAAAATTACGGAGTTATAATTTCATGCTGTTGCATTTTACCGCATTAAGTGCTTGCATTCGTGGTGTAGTGATTCCCAGATTTTTTTCCCCATTTTCGTTATGAGGCCAAGGAACCATTCTTTGCTGACGTAAAATAACATTTTTCGTAGCACTTCTAGTCAGCGAGTAATAATTCCGTGGAACAAAATTGCAAATTTATTGCACAAACTGCTACCTACGCGACCTGATGAGGTCATAATTTATTTTTTATTTTTGTCGTAAAGCCAAGTCGAAGTCCTTCATTTCTGTTTTATAATATTTACCGTTTTTAAATTAAACTCTTTGCGTAATAATTCCATGCAATGCTGTTGCATGATTGTTTAATTTTCGATCTTGTAGCGGCTCTACCACGTTTTCACGACGTCAAAAATGTTTATCTATTTTGGCCATAATGGCTAAGGACCGTATTATATATTAAAATATTTATATATAAAATATTATAATGGCGTATAATATTTTTAATCGTAGCATTGCATTTTAACATTTTAACCTTTAATTTTCGTTTTTATATCCGTTATAAGGTTAAAGAATTTACATTTACTGTCGTACCATAACTTTTATCATAGTGTTTATATTCAGTGAGTAGTAATTCCCTGCAACGCTGATGCATTTTGGAAAAATACCTTTCCCACTTTTTTGGAAACCTATGCGGTAAAACGTAACATTATCACGTCAAAACTAATTAAATTTTTAGTATCAATGTTCAGAACACTATATGGAATCCGCCATTTTAAAGTGTATTTTTCTATAGATCAGTTTTACATCAATTTTACGTTCTAGTTTCGGTTTTAATATTTAAAACTATTGTATGAGAGTTGCTACTAAGGGCGTAGGCAGGATGAATATTGGGCGCGCAAGACCTTCTAAATTTCTTTCTATCATATCTTTCATTTCTTTACCATATCTTTTTACCATATCTAGTTGAAAAGAAAAAGGAAAAAACGCATATTAAAAAGGAATTACGTATAGAAACTACTTTCAAAAACATCGATTAAATAAAAAATCTCAGATTTAGGGGGCAGTTGCCCCCCTTTCACCCCTGGCTGCGCCTTTGGTTGCTACATATATTTAAGGAATACAGGTGTGAAGGATAATAACGCTGTTTACGTATAAATGGTGCATCGCATCTTTACATGGGATGAAAAGTGGATCTATTTTAAGAACCCTGAGCGAAAAAAAAATCATGGGCAGATCCACGCATACCATCCACATCGACTGCAAGACCAAATCGCTTTGGTAGGAAGACGATGCTCTGTGTTTGGTAGGACTAAAAAGGTGTAGTCTATTATGAACTTCTAAAACCGGGTGAAACGGTTAATACTTTGCGCTACCAGCAACAACTGATCGATTTGAACCATTCATTGGTCGAAAAACACCCCGAGTATCAAAGTTGGCTTTTCCTGTATCACAATGCCTCGTCGCATACGGCAAAACCGGTTCGGGACACATTGGAAGCACTCAAGCGGGAAGTGTTGTCCCATGGGGCTTACTCACCTTACTTGAAACCATCTGATTATCCAGTATTTGCATCGATGGGTCACGCACTTGGTGAGCAGCACTTCATTTCCTACGAAGATGTCGGAAAATGGCTCGATGATTGGTTCACTTAAAAAAAAAACTTAAACTGGCAAGGGATCCACAAACAGCCAGAAAGATGGAATAAATGCATAAATTCCGATGGAACATACTTTGAATGATATCTGTTTTGATACTTTTCGAATATAAGCAAATAAAAAAAAAACATAAATACATAACAAAATATGTAAAAATTTCCACTGGGTAAAATTGGAAGGCTTCCATATGGAAAGGATTTGGAAAAATTCCTCATCGTATTTTTTGGAAACGTATGGGAAGTTTTTAGTTGATTTTGTTTCAAAACCGTTTCTTAAGGAATGAATGTGGAAACTTTTGTTTGTTTTGGGGCAAGTTCAATTTCATTTTATTTCAAATAATAAAATCTCGACTAATAAGGCAGCCTCGGTAGCCGAGTGGGTAGCGTGTTTGACTGCAACCGCTGAGGTCCCGGGTTCGAATCACGACTATGCTAACCATATTTAGTTGTTATTTATTTGTTGTTGATTCTACATTAATTTTTCAGACAATGGTGAGGAATGTTTCTACATTCATTTTTAAGACAGTAGAGAGGAATGTAACTTCCAATGACATACTGGGTATAAAAAGAAATAAAAAATACCCAGTATAAAAGAAATATATAAATATAAAAGAAATAGTGTCTAACGAAAGGGAATGCTTCCTACATTCTATGGAATGTTTCCTGCTTATATCCGGGAATGCTTCCATTTCTTTGATATCTTACAATAATTAAGCTCTAATTTACGGTACATTTCTCCATGAGTTTAGAAAAAAAAATCAATAGTTGTGGAAAGGTCTTAAGAGTGACGAATATTTTTCATCAGTTCGCCAGAAAAACATATGAAAAAGTTTGAGCCACTCTCAAAGACCAAAAAAGTTTTTCAAAACATTTGGTTCAGTTCAAAATTTTCCATTTAAAACAATTTTGAGCTTTAGGCCAAGTATGTTAGACAAGAAGACAACATGAAGACAATGAAGGCAACAACCAATAACAACAACGACAACGGCTCTGTATAGAGCAAATCACATAGCAGACTAGACATACCTTTTCGTTGGCCGCTACAGAAACTCATCAGTAGTCTTGCATGACTTTTCACTGTGATCCACTCAAGCTACTTAGGTCCTACTTATACTGCCAATATGCGGACAAAGTTACCCGGAAGTTTATTTTGACAGAGAGAACGCTTTTTACATTAGTAACTAAGTTCTTATCTACTTATGATGCACCCTGTATCCAGGTTAACCTTAATCGTGTCATACCTTTAGACATTGTTGGTGTTGTTGGTGGTTGTTGCCTTCATTGGGTCTCATGCATAAAAGTGAGAAATTACTTTTTACTCAATATTTTGAGCATTTACTCGTTGTTGTAAGCATATAAAGTTATTTACTCGTTAGAAAGATCTCGCTTATTGAGATGGATCTCCAGGCCTGAAAAACTTCTTAAAACGAAAGCTCTTTGTGAGAAAGTTCTCAAAATGGTATGCCTAATCATGATATGAAGCTGACATGCCTAAAAACTTTCTCGGTAAATGTTGAGTCTCCTATCAAGTGATCTCACAGTTTATTTCAAGCAACTGAGATGGCAGAATACTTTTGCGATTGTAGTCCTAAAAAAATTTATAAGCCGCGTAGACATCTTGAAAAATCTAGCAGTAAATTTATGTTTCGTTTCAATAAAAAAAAACATCGATTGGTTAGCAGAGCATTTCCTAGGGCAAACATTGGAATCGCGTGGTGGAGCTCTTACTAGTTCTGAAAAAATTAGAGTATATTTAAGATTTTTGGCTGATCCTGGATTTTAAAATGGAATTGGTGTTGTGTAGTAAAATTTGAGTTTCTTTTAACTCATCAATTAGAATGTTAATTCAATTATCATTTTAATTATTTGATAAACTACAGTTTTGTTCACTTCCAGATTCGCTTTCGGACATTTTTTTGAAATTTTAAGAAGCAATGTTAACGGTTAATTGCTTTAGCTTGCTCTAAATAAACTAAAGCTCAATTGAAGCTTTAAGATCGATCTCACTTATGTTGAGTTGTTTGTCATGAGCTTGATCTCCTTTTTATGCATACAATTTTGAGACTGAGACTGAGAATGTTCTTATGGCTCACTTCTTGAGATTGATCTCATACGAATGATCTCTGAGAAACATCTCATTTTTATGCATAAGACCCATTGTCTTCATATTGTCTTGCTGTCAACATACTTGGCCTAAGGCTCAAATTTGTTTTCAATATAAAATAATGAAAGCTCATATTCAAATTGAAAATTTTCCATTTAAGATTAAACATTTATCATCACACACAGTTTGTCGTTCACAGTCCTTCATTATGTCATTAAGGGGGTTTTTTTTTTGCCCTGCAAATAAGCCACTCCTAAAAGAGTCGCGCCAATGTCAGTCAAGACTAGCAAGCATATTTGAACCATTTGAAAATTCAACAAAACCAAAATTAATTTCCTCGATAATGGTTTTTTAATGGAAACCCTAAACAGGTCGCATAATAAAAATTTACAAATACTTATACATTCAATGACAGCACCTAAAAACATGCAGCTTAAAAGTCACCCATAAGTATTCACCCTGGAGTGAGAAGATTGCCTCACTCAAGCATACATACAGATGAAGTCTGTATCCTTGTTGAGGTAGTTACGCACACATACAGACAAAAAGTAATGAGAAAAGCTTCCACAAACAAACACCTTTTTCATTCATCGATTTTTATGTTCTGCCCTCTAGCCCATTCTCTAGCTCAACATAAATTCAAGAAAGTTCCCAACAAACTGCTGTTGAATGACGACATCAAGGCAACACAAGTTCCACACTTCATTCATCTGCATGTGGAACTGGGTCAGATCGAGTGATGAGGTAGGCTGGCTGGCTGGATGGCTGGGTGGCTGGCTGTCTACTTGGCAAGCTGATGATACCCTTCGTTTGGCTGGGCCTTATTTTAAAGGAGGGTTTATTTATTATGTGCTGTGGCTGTGTGACTGTGTGTTGCTTTGCCTTGGAGTCGGTGTTGGATGGCAGACTCGGTCGAATTGAGACATTAGCTACATCAAGGCAACAAATTCATTCAGCAGATACCATAATATTGTTGTTGTTGTTGTTGTTGTTGTTGTTGTTGTTGTTGTTGTTGTTGTTGTTTATGTTGTCTTTTCCTTCGAGAGCAGTTAAAATAGCTTATTTATAAATAGATAATTTTAAAGTGAAACTGGCAACGAATGGTTTTAAAATAGCATCTTAACTGAGTTGAAAATTTCTTAGAGTGTCATGTCTAAGTTGGGCACTTTATTTAATGTAATTTTATGATTGGTGAATACCTTGCTCCATAAACTGTGCAGCTATTTTAAGCAACATGAAGCTATTTCCAACTGTTATTTAACTATGTTCTTGCTTATTATGTGGCACTTCCGCTGTTGTGGATGGGTACCTATTTAGTAAGCGAATAAATAAATGAAGTCCAAAAATTCGATGTAATTCATTTTGTGACTTTTTTTAACTAAAATGAGTTGTTTGTTATTTAAAAAAATCACAATTTTTCAAGGTCACCTTTTGTTTGCAAAAAAATACAATTTAGGCAAGTCTAGGAAGAATATTCTCAAAAATACACATACAACAAATGGGGCAATACATGTAAGCATTGACGTCACTACCGTCATCAAGGAATCTTTTAAATTTCTATGCCAAATGAACACTGTGCTCAGCTCATCAGATCAGCGAAATACTTTCTTTTCTTTTTTTGTGCTGCCATCATCTCCAGGGCCCCTAACTGCTTATTTTCTTGTCGCTTGCGTAGCTATATCCGGTACACACGCAAGTACATAGAACATATCAGCGAAAACGTAGAGTCAGCACCAAACAATGTGTGCTGACATTTTCAAGCGTAAAGATATTTGAACGCACTCAAATAAAGGTTAACACAAATTATTTTTCTATTTATAGTTCAACTGTGACGATATAACAAAAATAATATGACAAAAAAATAGCCATTTGACAGACAGTCTGACGTTAGGGAAATACCAAAAACAAAATTTTAATTTTATCCTTTTTCACATTATATTGTCAAGCTTTATGAAGTGCTTTATACCGTCTGTTAAGTAAGAGCGTGTACGGCATAATTTATCAAAAAATTGATTTAAAATAATGTTTCTTTACATACATTCATAGACATCCGCAGGAATTTTTCAAGGGGGGTGCAAAGTTATGCAAAGGTCTTATGAAAATACAACATATTCACATAGGAAATAAAAATAAATAAAATTGTTCCAGTCCATGGGGAGAGGGGAGAGGGGGCAAGTGCCCCTCTTCTGCTCCCCCCTGTGAAAGCCCTTGCATACATTCATTATAGATATTCCGAAGCATGACTACATCATATCAAAATTGATATCAAATCACCACCAGCGTCCAGAATCGCTTGACATCTCCGCGGCATACTTTTCACTGAATTTTCGGCATATTCCACGGGAAGCGCTCTCCAAACGCGTCGAATTTCTCAGGAAAGCTGTTTTAAAGTATAGGAGGGTCTACCTCAAAGCTTATGCTTGATTAGCGTCAGGTGATTGTGCAGGCCAATATAATGTGACAGTGCCTTTTTCGCGTTTCTAGTCGGTGCATAGGCAGCTGCAGTTTTTGCGGTCATTGTCCTCCTACAGAATCCGGTCCTCCTTTTTGTTGATAAATTGACATTTGGTAGTCGGTAATAAAGCTTTTTCATAAATTTTGACCATTTTGGCAGCATTTAGGTCCTCGGTAGAGAGGTTCAAACAAACATCCCCAAAGATGAATTTTGTTTTTGGGTTTTTAATGGTGCGCTGGGCGAAATTACTTGAGGACGAAGACCAAGCTCGTGATACGATCAAATAATGCCAAACAGAAGATTCGTCGAAGAAAAGTACATACGTTACTCCAATCACGATCAATGTTTTCCTTTGCCCAAGCCAGTCGTTTAGTAAAGTGCTTCTCGAACAACAGTGGTTTCTTCATTGTGCTTCGGCATTTCAAATTATTTGCACGCAAATGTAACCAATAGTTACGTGCGGTATATGTAGACCTTTTTGCCTCAATTTTGCTTGCCCTCAACGCAAACATGTACTAGGACTCCGCAAAAGCAAACTCACCATAATTTTTTCATCCTTCTTGGTCACGTTCCCTGTGAGCCACGGTCGGAAAGGTCATTAACGTTTTTAGATTCCTTGAAGCGTTGCACCCACTTCTGGACAAAAGTCTTTAACTTGACAAAAAAGCCGCTGCATAAAACATTTTGGTGGGTGCTGAAGAAAACTGCCTCGAAGCGTTCGGCGAATGCAGCACTCATTATGCCTTATATACTTGTCTCACAATGTTTCGACCTCTAATGTAACTTTTAACAAGTGCGTCAAGGGCAGAGCTTATGTCTATTTGTTAATAAAATTTCAGGGTTGCAATATTTATCGACTGCAGATACTACCGTATATGCTCTTACTTAACACACTGTATATATCTGCCATAATTTGGTGAGTGGTAGTAAAGCATTAATTTGTTCTAGCGGTAAAAGTTTAAAACGGATCCTGAAACCGCTGATCACCACCATTTACCCAAGAGCTCTTTCAAGGTAATTTTAGCGTCATCAGGGGAGCGAAAATCATGTCCGAAGTTATAATATGAGTATTTAAAAAAATTGTTCTCTTTTTTAAAACTTTTCGGGCCATTTAAGCCCTCACAGCTATACAAAGCTCGAAAAAAAAGGAGTTGACTTAATATGCCATGCCATTATTGACCATGTCAATAATAATGCCAAAAGCATTGACATGGTAAAATCTATGGTTAGTGGTGAAAATAAAAATTATTGACTGCTCAATAAATAAATTCAATGGAAAAATCAAACATTGTATATAAAGATCAATAAAAAAAAATAATATCGATGCAATATTTTTCGATTATTATAATTCTTATGTTTAAAAGGCGCACTGAGATTGTGGAGGCAGCATTTTTCCAATCTGCTTACGGGCGATGATCCCACCAATTCTGCGGAGAATGCAGCTCGATACAACCAATCGAAGATGACGGAGTATAAGTTCCATCACCTAGCCATGACGAGGTTCGAGTTGCTACTCCTGCCAGCTGAATTGTTTAAAGCCGCAAAATTCATCAGCAAAATATAGACAGCGGAAAGCATGCCCAACGATTGGAATCTCAACGTGCTCTGTTTTATACTTAAGAAAAGAGATATAAGCTCCTCTCGAGCATACTTAGTGAAAGACTCAAGCCGCATACAAAAATACTGATTGGACCCTATCAGTGTGGCTTTCGACCTGGTAAATCCACCACAGACCAGATTTTTTGAACTGCGCCAAATTCTGGAAAAAAACCCACGAGAACCAAATCGACACGCATCATCTATTTGTCGATTATAAAGCTGCGTTCGATAGCAGCTCCGTCAAGGTAGAAAATTACCTCTCCGAAACCTTCGATACTGAACAAGGTTTTAGACAAGGCGACCTACTATTTTCTAACCTCTTCAATATCAACATGGAGGGGATCCTACGAAGATCCTTGTAGAGAGCCTTTTTCATCGCAATTGCACCATTTTTTACAAAGTTGTTCAGCTATTTGCGTATGCTGTTGATATTGATATTATCCGTCGGACCAAGAGAGATGTCACTGCTGTTTTTACTGCTATCGAAAAGGAATCAGCCAAGGTGGGTTTTGGCGGTAAACGGTAAACGCAAAATGAAGTATATGCTGCCTGCAGGCATAGGAGAGCGACGTCTAGGCTCTCACGTCTCAACAGACAAATATAACTATGAAGTGGTCAAGGAATTTACCTACCTTGGCACCGCCGTTAACAGCAACAACGATGTCAGCCTAGAGATAAAACGAAGAATCACAATTGCTAATAGGTGCTACTACGGGCTTAGTAAGCAATTACGTTGCAAGGCCCTCTCTCGATCGACTTAACTGACACTCTACAAGACGCTCGTTATACTTGCGCTTATTTATGGCGCTGAGGCATGGGTTGTCTCGCAAGCAGACGCAGACGCTCTTGGGGAGTTCGAGAGAAAAGTTCTTTGAAAAATCTTCGGTCCTAGTCGAGTTGGAGAACCACGAACTGCATGAGCTATACGACGACATTAAAGTATTTCAGGGTATAGCGATCCAGCGACTACGCTGGCTAGGTCATGTCCATCGTATGGATGATGATGCTCCAGCCAAAAAGGTGTTCGAATCGAAAGCTGAGGGACTACGACGAAGAGTAAGACCATGCCTCCGATAGAATAACCAGGTCGTGAAACCAATTAGAGAAGGCGCGCGCGAAGTAGAGGCGCCTGGCGAGAGCTGATGGGGTCGGCCGAAACGAGACGACGGGTTGCGATGGCTACGTAAGTAAGTAAGTAATGTTTATAAGACTTCGCTAAGAACTATACGATGGTATTAAATGTAAGAGATGTCTCTTTGTGTCTCAACCAATACATACTTTAAGAATGTTAGGTGCAAACATGTTCCTTGTATTTATACTTTTCCCCGACGCTTGCATCCTATCCTTTTTTCTGAAATCTGCCATAATTGTTTTTGATAGTCCTTATCCAAGTCCTTGTCCCAATCTTTACTCAATATTTATACTAAAATAAGTTATAATTCTTTTTCTAATCCTTTCCCTAAGACTTATGCAAATCCTTTTCTTAATCTTAATTCTTTTCCAACTTTGTTCATAATTCTTCTGCAAATCCTTATTCTTATGCTTGTCCTGGTCATTGTTCAAAACCTTGTTCAAGTTTATACCTTAATGCCGTTCAGATTCCAGGTTGCCCCTTGATCGCTTTCAAAAAAATAAATACGGACCAATGACACAACCAGACCATAATGCATAACAGGACAGTCACTTTTTGGAGATGCAATGGCTTCGCCACAATCGCTTTTGGGTTTTCAGAGCCCCATATATGGCAATTTTTCTTATTCACGTATCCACCGCTGAGAACAATTTCCTTCGAAAAATCAACATATTTTATGCTTGTTGTTCCAGTACCCAATCGGCGTATATTCGACGCCATCATAGTCGGCAGATTTCAATTCTTGTGTGAGCTGGAATTTGTATGGATGAAAATGCCATAACTAGCCGTAAGATAATCCCAATTGCTGAACGCGTCATGGAATTGACAAATTTTAGTCTTCAGCAGCACTTTGCGATGATGCACAATGAATAACCCGTTTCATTACTTTAAGCAGTTCCCTGAGGAGCCTCGTGACGCTATTAATTTTTAATTTAATCATATGGCTGAAAACATCTCCCTGACTATAATTTAATAAAATATACCGTAGTGCCAATAGTCACAGAGTTATAATTCAATGCAACGATTTTTAACTGCTGTAGCATTTTAAGTGTATTAAGCTGTAGACACTGGTCGCCATTGCGACCTGACGACGTTTTCATTTACTTTTTGATTTTTGTCGTAAGGCCAGGTACAAATGAATTACATTTATTTTAATTTTCCGCAGCTCTTATAGTCGACAAGTAATAATTCAATGCAACGCCGTTGCATTATTGTTGCATTTTCGATGAAGAGGTTCTTTTCGCGGACTTCATGAATTTTTATTGTTCTTTTTTTTTGTAAGGGACAAGAAACAGCCTTTACTGCTGTATAATATTTTATACCGCAGCACTTATGCATATATATCACGTTATAATTCCATGTAACAAATTTGCAGTTTCGTTGCTTAAGCAGCTCCCTACGTCATCACCGATGACGTTATTAATTTTTTTATATTTTGCCGGACCAAAAATTAAAATTTATACCAGTCAGATAGGATCGTAAGGATCTTTGAAGATACAGCGGATTCAAAAAACATTAGTTTCTTCCCTTTCCTGACCAAAAAAGATGAAATTTCCTAAAATTCTTCGTTCTTTCGTTGCTCTTTAAAGTGCAACGAAACAGACAGTCTAAAGCAGTACCAAATCCATGTAAATTCGTTGACAGATTCTCCTTTCAGAACGATTTAAATAATTTTTATATATTCATTTAGAACAATTTGAATTAAATAAGCATTAAAAATGTATTGATGAAATGACATCCTGCTGATTAAATTTCCTAGTTCAGCATTAAATTCAACACAATTAATATCACTCATACGTCAGCGAGTACTTCTGCAGTGATACTGCTTTGTATTGGGCTAGTTAGCCTGTTTGCTTTTATTAGCACTAAGTACTTAAAGAATTTTATGCATGGAACTATAATGTGTTGTTTTAAGTAGCATTCTTGATGGCCAAAAATATCATAACCATCGTATAATAAATGCTAACCTTAAACAAGAAGAATTTAAGCAAAATAAACTAATTAAAAGAACAGAAAAAATCATTGAGTATGAATGGCATTAAGCGAAAAGTTCATGAATGAGGTTCTGCAATAGACAAATTTCTTCCCTTCTATTTCCAAACACACACACACACTCACTCACATGTCGACTGCACAAAAGAAATTTCAAGACACGTGCTTGCGTCTTTTGCTCTACACGAACTATACAAGTAGTGTGAATGTTTAATTCATTATATAATACATGTATGTAAGTGTGTGTATAGTATATACTACGAGTACACATATTTCCATTACACTCACACCTTCTCTACACTGCAGTACGGATAAAAGCGATGTGAATGAATTTTTGTTGCATTGAAAACTCTTTGCTGATGCACCCCACAACAAGTATATCTAGGACACTCATGACGTCAGCAATTTGTTCATTCAGCTTCTGCTGCTGCAAGCGCAGTTGAAAGTGTGCCACATCGGGTGCGGCCGCTGCTTGCATGTAGCCAAGTTTTTCTCAATGAAACAGCAAACAATGATTTAAAAAAAAAAAACGGAATAAGAATGGCATTGAGAATACTAAACGAAAAATTGAATGAAATTGAATTGATTTCTAGAATGAATGAAAAGTGGCATCGGAAGACCTTCACTAGACAACTGATAGTTGGAACATGTTTTCGCTTCGATTGAAATTGGTTTGAAGGAAATTTTACTATTCGGGCACAAAAACACAAAGTACACGCTATAGCCAGTCGACAGAAATTTATTCCTAGCTCTACAATTTACTCCATACTTGACACAATCATTTTGCTATTATTTTGGAAACAATTTGAGCAATACTTTAATTTGTTTTTTAATTCCAACCAACATGAATTTCTCAGACTAGATGTTTTCAGAAAATGTTTTTTTCTCTGAGTTAGAACTATCAATTCATGTAGGCACTTTAAGTCTACAATTATGTCTGATCAGATCAAAAGTCAAATCAGAATCAAGCACTAAGCAAAGTCAATTCTTGAGTTTCAAACTGACTAAACGAACAATTAGACAAGCACTGAAATATCATGTCAAAAGTTTGAGAATCAATCAAGAAGCATAAAGTTAAAATTTTGAGAAGCACTGTAGTAGCTGAATGCTTAGCATGCAGTGCATGTACCAGTGTTCATTAAATTTATCTCATTGGTTCTGGTTCGTTTCCCATCAGGGTAAATAAACAAAAATAAAATTTTTGGTTCTATTACAAACTGCAAAGTTTTGTGTTCACGAAGCAAACCAATGAAAAGTAACAAGTATATTTCTCTGATCGAGAAAATTTTTTGAGTGCTGCTTCGATTATTTTTGTTGTATGCCCTTAAAAATTATTCAGGAAAATTCAGCATTTAAAAAGTAACATACTCGTATATCTTACAGAGGACTTTGGTATTCATGGCTAAGGCTTAAGATAAATTTAAAAATTCACTTATGAAAGTTAATTTCTAAAATCTACTTGAGAAGTCATACATGTTCTCTCAAAGTGAGATTAAATACATCTAAAATTAGCCTCAGGGTGATCGCAGTTGTGGAAATTTTGAAGTAAAACTTCTTATAACTTAGATATAAGATCAAATAGAGTGACGCATATATTATGAAGGGTATGGTATGCTTGAGATAGTGTGATGGGTATGGTATATGGGGTATGGTATGGTGGGTGCGGTGTTTATGTGTATGATATGATGAATTGTATGATGTCTAAGGAAAAATGAGAATGATATGATGGGAATGGTATGATGGCAATTTTATTATAGATATGAAATGATGGCTAAGATATAATGTATGGCATGCGATGGATACATTTTGGATGGAAATTGTATATAAGATGTGGTATGATGGGTAAGCTGTGATAGGCTTAGTACGATATGTACATATGTGGAATGCATTGACTTTTATCAGAAAGCTTCATAGACGTCTAATCTTGTATCACGGTGACGTCAATTCGCCTCCACGAACTTGCGCTTTGACTTCACTGGACTTTTTCCTTATATTTTTTGAAAGATAAATAACATCAATGACCATTCCACAGCTTAAGAAGGAAGTTTAACACACCATTGACGATTATGTCTGCAACTAAGCCAGAAGGACATCGAAATTACATCACAACACCGAACGTGCTTGCCAACAGGATATTTGAGTATCGACCTAATTTGAGTACCTAAGTATTAGAGCATCAAGGGTAATAAAAAATTAGACAAGCTCGCTAGAAACTTCTTTGTCATAAGTGGTTCAAAGCCACAGGACTTCCCACTAGTGAGGAAAACATTGAATCGAAAGTCCACATCAGATGGACTAAACTCTCTCTTGTAGAACGTCTAGCCTTAACATACATACCTGCCTGCCAACAGGATAGAGACTGCCATTTGTTGGATGTTCTATATCACACGTAACTTTAATACTTCATCTACACAAAAACATTCAGAATGTCATAAATAAAACCATGACGTATTCTTGAGACACCCTGTAAATAACTGGGCAACGACTTGAGGTCCTCGCTTCTCAAAAAAAATAAATTGCCAAATTATTGTCAGGCTCGGAAAAAAATTAAAGAAATCAGAAAGTAAGAAACTTATTTATTCAAGTTTAGCGAGAACCTTTTGGGGGGAGTTGGGCGATCTTACCAGAGTTTTGATATTCAATAGAATCGCGTCAGCGAACATCAAAGGCATTAATGTTCACTTTTACGGCTACACGAAATAACCCCCAAACGACATGAACAAAAAAAAAAAAAAATTAAAAACCCCCTTTTTTGGGGACTATTTCACAAATTTTGAGTGAGATTTAATTTTTTTTCTTGGGTTTTATTTCATTATGATATAAAGCCCAAAGAAAGAAGCCCCATTCAAATTCTGTTTGGAGATTATTTAATTTTGTTTTTTGTTTTGCTTTTTTTTTTTTTGTTTTTTGGTTTATTTCATTTTGGTTTTTTTTTAGGTTTATTTTTTTCGGTATGGGGATTATTTCAATCTATAAATTTTAGGGTTTTTTAATATTTCTGTGTAAATGCACCCTTAACAAAATATTCACTCTGTAAATGGCGCATATTTTAAGCTTAAACCTTTCCTTTTTGGGACTTATTTAATTTTTTTGGGCGTTATTTTACTGGGGCCAATTTAGTTTTTTCGTTGGGAGTTATTTCATAATAATTTCGGCTTAATTATATTTTCCATTTGGGTTTTATTTCATTGCATTTGGGTATTATTTCATTTCAGCAATTTGGGATTTGTTTCATTTTCGTTGGGTCTTAATTCATTGGGTGTTATTTCATTGGGGGTTCTTTCATTTGGGGGTTATTTTGTGGAGCCCACTTTTAAAACAAAACTACAGTGACACTGAATTTAAATTACTTTTCAATAAAAAACTGGGTGCCTAACTAGGTTCAACGTAAACACCAATACATGGTGTATTAGTGTTTACATCCCTTTCTTAAACTACTTGAAATTCAATTTTTAGACCATAGAGAAGGAATTTTTGTTACATATGTTAGATATGGTTAAAAATTTAGTTCGTTACTTCCTTCAAAACTTACCGTTTTTATAAATAAGCCTTAGTAATCTATAAAATTATTTTTTTTAAGAGGGATTGTATACCCAAATTTTTGTCATTTTCGTAAAGCTTCCAGTCTCAAAAATATGCGGTTGCAATTTCAAGTCGATATCTCAAAAAATAACAAAGTGAGTAACGAGCCGCACAGTGTAACGAGTGCGGACAAAAATAGCTTACGAAAAAAAAGTCATGAACTTATCTTCTTCTTATATATTAATACGCAAACATCAACTGTTGTCGTACACTTTTTCAATATTTATTTTAGAATAAGGAAAATGAAACGTATATCATTCGAAAGGTACTGCACCATAGATGTGCCGAATTATGTTAGATTTTAAATTGATGACCTTTGACCCGAAATATTAACGTTGAAAGTTTATATTAATTTTAGTTAGGGATCTCAGAACTGGGAAGAGGTAGAATGAAGAATGTGGTATCAGATGAAGGGTCTGGCTGCACAATATGATTGAATATACAATTGGTGACCCTTGACCTCAAATATGAGCGGAAAAATAGCATTTATTAAATAAAAGCTAAACTGTAAGAGATGGAAAAACATGATATAAGAGAGAAATTTAGACATTCATAAGATGTGCAAAAAAAAACTTTAATATTTTTCACCATCGTTTACGGTTACCCTACAATAAGCACTTTTTCATGTAACAAGTGTCAATATATATTGTGATAGTAAAATTGCTTACAAATAGTAAATTTTGTAAAATTTCCGTTACTTTGACATCAAAATTATTGTGATATCTCGAAAACTATAGATGTTTTCAGTACAACGTTTTTTGTATGGAAATTCGTTGGTTGAGAAAAATAACGGTATACGAAAACTTTTTTGCTAATATTTTCCACGAATAGTATGTTAAAAAAATTTCCCGTTATTATGACATCAAAAGTATTGCGATATTTCGAAGCCTGTAGATTTTTTCCATGCAATGCATTTCTTAAAGCAATGTCATTGCCTCAGAATGAGAAAAAACAATGGATATTTCAAATTTTGATTTTGCATGAAAATATCTCAGCCATTTTTCAATCGATTTTCCCTAAATTTTCTTTGTCTGAAAGTTTAATTAAATAACTTAAATAAGAAAAGATTTACCGTTATCTCACTAACTCAATTTCTTGTGTTGTTTTCAAAAAAACTCTAAAATATTAAATTTTTGCTCAAAAATTAGACCAGACATTCTTTTTTTGTAATTTTATTTTTGTTTTTCCATTTTTTTCTCTCACACTCTTTCATATACCATATCATTTATTTGCAAAACTTGCTTCATTTTGACACATAATTTAATTAAGTGTTTCTATCATCGAAAATCATGAGCTACCCCCTATCATTTTTTTGATGAAAATTACATTTTTCAAAATGTTGTTTTTGTATTTTTTATAAAGTTCTACAGCTAAAAAAAATAATTTCTGTGAAAAAATTTTTCAAATATTTCAAACCACTCCAAAGTTATATACACAAATATATGTTTTAAGCCATTTCCTTATCTACTTTATGTATTATACATATTATTATTATATATCTATATATAAATAGGTGTACGCAGAACAGTTAAGAACCATTTTCTCCCGTGTTTCTCAACCAATTTTGATAAGTTTTTTTTAAATTAATTAGAATAGGGAAAAAGAGTGCACCGAATATCTATGGTGGGCAATTCGACTTCAAATCAGACGTTCCATTCCACTGGTTACATTTGATGAGCGTTGAAATAGAGGCGAAGCACTTTTCATCAGCCCAAATTTTCGGTTTAACTTTTGAACTATAAGTCACAAATCAATGAAACATGGTAAGAACTTCCTTCCTTGACAAAGGGGCGTAGAAACACGCATACAACTCAAAGTTGTTATATCAAATAGCTTTGGAAGCATTTCTACTAGAAAGTAGAATAAGGGATGTAGGGTACTAGGGTAAAGTAAAAATCACAGAACATGGAAAATCAGCATTGAGTTACTGTTTTGTGATTTCCTGTTGGTGGTGCGTTTGGTGCTGTATAAGTTCGGTTACGTTTGCATATGAGTGAATAAAGTAAAAAAATGTTTTCAATAAAAACACAAAAAAAAACAAAAATCAATTTTTAAATGGTCGAATCTCGACCAAAGGTGATACTAGTAAATCTAAATATGCAAAATAATAGTCTAGAGTATAAATATTCTTAATGTAAGAGGACTTTGTGATATCTTTTCAATTACGGAAATGTCACTCTTTAAAAGTTGACTTGAAAATATGATGAAATTCCTCTTTTTATAATATGCCACTGTATATACATATCTTAAAAAGGCGTAAATTTTTGTATAAAAAATATGCAAAATAATTAACTTTTTAAAAAAAATTTAAAAAAATTTTTAATTAAAAGCAACCGTAAAAAAATTTTGTATAACTAAGGATAGGTTCTAGAAATCCAAAAAAAAAAAAAACAAAACTTTGAGAAGCAATAACAAAAAATAAGCATTTTTGTTTTTTTTCTAGTCTTAGTATGTCTAATGTCAACACTTTCTCAACATATTCTCAAAATTTGGTTCTTCACTTTTTCTGGAGCATGTTTTAGCGAAAATGAGCAATTTTGTATGAACAAATAACAACTTTTTCACAAAGTTCAAAACGCAATAAAATAAAAAAAGCATTTTGTTTTTTTTTAAAAACTTTAGTATGTGTAATATCAACACTTCTTAAATATGTTCCCAAAACTTGGTTTGCCGAAACTCAATAATAAAGGCTTTACGCCCACTTTTCTGAAGCATGTTTTGTCGAAAATAAGCAATTTTATATGAAAAAATAAAAAAAAATTTTGTCAAACTTAAATAAAAAATTAATTTGTTTAATAAAACTTTCAAATAAAACACTTTATCAACAAAAACGGCAAAAAAAAAAAAGGAGAAATGGCAAATTATCTGAATCTTGTTTTCGCTAAAATGCCCTTCATGTTTATACTGGAAAATAAGTTATATGGGAGGTGGGCGTGCTAGTTGGCCGATTTGATTAATTTTCACGCCAGCTATTAATAGCTACAAAAGTACTAGGTCTGGTAAATTTAAATGATCTGGGGTAGTTTTTTGTGTAAATATACCTGATTACCGATTTCAGTTATAATATAGGTGTTCATATTAGTGAACCGATTTAAATCATTTTCCCACCAGCTGTTTATAACTCCAAACGAACTATGTGTACCAAATTTTGTCGATCTAGAATAATAGTTTGGGGAACTATTCCATATTACCGATTTCGGTTATATGGGAGGTAGGCGTGTCATTCATTCAATTTGAACGAAATTTTTTGAAAATAAATCTTTCATCGTAAAACTCATTTTCACAAAATTTTATGATTCTAGGATAACTTCTTCTATTTTTGTCCACTCGCTATATGGGCTCGTCACACTGTGCGCCGTGCTGGCCTTTATTTTCAAACGAGTTTTTCTCGAAACCATGTTTTCAAAGTCGGTGACCAAGATTTCTCGAAACTCAGTAAGCCGATAGGATGGGAATTTTTTTTTAAGTTATAGTTAAAGTTATAGTTATAGTTATAGTTATAGTTATAGTTATAGTTATAGTTATAGTTATAGTTATAGTTATAGTTATAGTTATAGTTATAGTTATAGTTATAGTTATAGTTATAGTTATAGTTATAGTTATAGTTATAGTTATAGTTATAGTTATAGTTATAGTTATAGTTATAGTTATAGTTATAGTTATAGTTATAGTTATAGTTATAGTTATAGTTATAGTTATAGTTATAGTTATAGTTATAGTTATAGTTACAGTTATAGTTATTGTTATAGTTATAGTTATGGTTATAGTCATATTTATAGTTATAGTTATAGTTATAGTTATAGTTATATATATAGTTATAGTTATAGTTATAGTTATAGTTATAGTTATAGTTAAAGTTATAGTTATAATTATAGTTTTAGTTATAGTTATATTTATAGTTATAGTTATAGTTATAGTTATAGTTATAATCATAGTAATAGTTATAGTTAAAGTTTTAGTTATAGTTATAGTTATAGTTATAGTTATAGTTATAGTTATAGTTATAGTTATAGTTATAGTTATAGTTATAGTTATAGTTATAGTTATAGTTATAGTTATAGTTATAGTTATGGTTATTTTTATTTTTATATTTATAGTTATAGTTATAGTTATAGTTATAGTTATAGTTTTAGTTATAGTTATAGTTATAGTTATAGTTATAGTTATAGTTATAGTTATAGTTATAGTTATAGTTATAGTTACAGTTATAGTTATTGTTATAGTTATAATCATAGTAATAGTTATAGTTAAAGTTTTAGTTATAGTTATAGTTATAGTTATAGTTATAGTTATAGTTATAGTTATAGTTATAGTTATAGTTATAGTTATAGTTATAGTTATAGTTATAGTTATAGTTATAGTTATAGTTATGGTTATTTTTATTTTTATATTTATAGTTATAGTTATAGTTATAGTTATAGTTATAGTTATAGTTTTAGTTATAGTTATAGTTATAGTTATAGTTATAATTATAGTTATAGTTATAGTTATAGTTATAGTTATAGTTATAGTTACAGTTATAGTTATTGTTATAGTTATAGTTATGGTTATAGTCATATTTATAGTTATAGTTATAGTTATAGTTATGGTTATAGTTATAGTTATAGTTATAGTTATGGTTGCAGTTATAGTTATAGTTATAAGCAAAATAATGACGGATTTTTTGTCGAAAATCGTTACTTTACGATTGGAAGTCCGCCATTTTGTGAAAAATCAATATTTTCAAAATCGGTTATGACATGGTCAAGTTTTAAGTAGCTAGTTTAATAGTATTTTTCGTTTTTTATTTTTCAGATGAATTTAGGGGTTACTGCTTTTGCTCTTTTTTCACAGCGTTTTATAAAAAATGCTGTATATACCTTAATATTGAATTTTTTTAATAAAAAAAAAAAACTAAAAATACTCTTCCATGGGTATATTTTGTAGGTATAAAAACCCTCATTTAATAATATCCCTGAGGTTTCCTTAAAAAAATTCACAAACACGACCTTTTTTTCGGCCTCTGCATATATGATACTCCTTAAATAACACGGTGTTACAATGAAAACAAATCAAAAAACTTGCCTCAAGACATAAAAGAGGTAGTAGGCCTGGTTGAACATAAGATAACTGCATACTTAGTTTTTTGAATATACCATCAAAATCGGGATTTGTGGTCAAAAAACCGATTTTAGGTAGGTGCATGTATAGTTTGTTATGTAACTCCGTTATATCTAGCTCAATTTTAAAAATTTAAACATTGATAAAAAGAAGAAAAATATACCCTTAATATAATATATAGACCGTTTTTTCACAAAAAGAATTGACAAAGTTACAGGCAAAATCATTTGAAAATTTCTCATTTTTTTTAATTTTTTCAACTTCAACAACGTTTTGTTAACAAATTTTGTTTTGTGGCACTATTAGTTTTAGCAGGATTCTGAAAGCCTGTTAAATTTTGCGCTCAACAAGCTATCATTTACTTCAATTGGCTGAAATACAAAAGCACTATCGAGTTTTTAGTATTCGTAATAAAATACAAACAAATTTATTTTTTTTTCTAAAAATGTTTTTTTGACCATTTTCGTTTAAATATATTATCAAAAAGGTGGTGTATTGCCCGGATGTGACGGAACTGTTTGCAGTTTTCAACCACAAACACGCTCCGAATGAATGGCGTTTGTTTATTGAGGGATCTTGCAAGAGTATGATATATTTAAAAACTTTTTGTGTGATTCTTGATATGTTAAATTCTGATATATGTATGTCGCCGACTTAAAGGCTCTAACAATACTGTTTGGAATGCAAGGTGGATATACCAAGTATCCTTGCATTATTTGCGAATGGGATAGTCGTGCGACTAATAAATATAAGGATGTTCCACCATGCTTAGAACATCCTACACGTGTTTCACTTGATTGCCCTTTTCTTCCCACTAATCTATCATCTCATTTTCGAACCAAGGCAGACTTGACTGAATAGGTATTCCACCTGAAATCCTTGGTTCAAAGCTAAAAAAAAAAAAAAAATCTGATTGCAGCGTTTCCTAGGTTAAGTGAGGCCAAAATCAAAGAAAGTATCCTGCACGTTCAAATCTTTTATAAAAGTTATTTATTCATTTCGGTTATTCTAAGGTTTATTTGTGGGCCCACAAATTTGGAAAATTTTCTTGGACACTGATTTCGTTTCTAAATTAAATCCAGTTGAAAAAAAGAGCTTGGCATAGTTTTATTTCGTTATGCATTTATTTCCTCGGCAAGAAGAAGAGTCGAAATTACTTAGATGTTGTAAATGAATTTTTAAGTGTCTACGAAAAAATGGGCTGCAATATGTCAATCAAAATTCATTTTTTGCACTCCCATATAAACTTTTTCCCGAATAGCCTTGGGCAGTTTAGTGATGAACAAGGAGAAAGGTTCCACCAGGAGATGGAAGCTATAGAAACCGGCTTTTAGGGAAAAAATTCCATAAACATGCTGGCAGACTACTGCTGATCCCTAAAACGTGAAATCGATTATAATATATATAAACGAAAAAGGTCATATGAACATTTTTAGAAAAAAAAAAAAAAAAATGAAATTTTTTGTATTTTTTTACGAATACTAAAAATTCGATAGTGCATTTGTATTTCAGCCAATTGGAGTAAATGATAGCTTATTGAACGCAAAATTTAACAGGCTTTCAGAATCTTACTAAAACTAATAGTGCCAAAAAACAAAATTTGCTAACAAAACGTTGTTAAAGTTGAAAAAATTAAAAAAAAATGAGAAATTTTCAAATGATTTTGCCTGTAACTTTGTCAATTCTTTTTGTAAAAAAACGGTCTGTATTAAGGGTATATTTTTCTTCTTTTTATCAATGTTTAAATTTTTAAAATTGAGCTAGATATAACGGAGTTACATAACAAACTATACATGCACCTACCTAAAATCGGTTTTTTTACCACAAATCCCGATTTTGAGGGTATATTCACAAAACTAAGTATGCAGTTATCTTATGTTCAACTAGACCTACAACCTCTACTATGTCTCGAGCCGAGTTTATTTTCACTGTTACACCGTGTAATTCAAGAGACACTTAAAGTTGTTAAGAAGCAAATAAGTCATAAATGATCGATCGGTTTGAAATTATTTCTGTTTTATAAGCAAATTTTTGTTTGGCATTGTTTAATTTAAACAGTTTAAGCAAACTGTTTCCTTTTTTTATCGGCGCCTTGAAAAAGTTTTAAAAAAAAAACAACAACCAAGCAGTCAAACGAAGCGATCAATCAATGGCGCTTGAAATAAAAGCTGAGGGGATTGTGATCAACTCAGCGCTGCATCGAAAGAACACACTGAATTTCGATAAAAATCGGTGAACATCAATGGAATAACAAGTAAAACAAATCATTACAAAAACAACAAATAGCAAGCAACACAAGAAAGAGGAGGAAGAAGCAAAAAAAAAACAAAAAATTCACAATTTATAATAAATAGTTTTATACAACGCATTTCAAGAATAAAGTACCGATTCATTGGCAAATCTTCTGCAAAAAACAAAAAAAAAAAAAATATAAAAAAAAAACAAAAAACTGAAAATGCAAAATAAGCAGAATAAAGACCCCCGAAGATTTTTTGAATTAATAAAAATAAATATGACGAAATCATAGTCGATAGCAAGGAGAATTCTTATCGGTATATTTTGCAAAATTTTTAATTGAACGAGAAAATATTTATCTAAACAAGGGAGAAGAGAAGAGGAATGGGAAATTTTATGCGAAGTATGTGAAATTCAATATTAGAATAACACAAAAACCAAAAAAAAAAAATCTATAAAATAAGCAATAAATTATCCATCCATTTAAACCAATATAAAAGAAAAAAATTAAAAAAAACAAAACATATTTTCTGCAAAAATTTTATGAAAATAAATTCATTAAAAACTGACTTTGAGCAAACTTTATTAATAAAGAGCCTTAGTTTCTGGCACCTAGGATCGACTCACTCTCACTCTTGCTATTTATTTTGTTCCACCTCTTACTTGCACTCACTGCAGCACAACAACAATTTCACTGTCAATGTCATTGCCAATGTCTAGGTCACGCCCGTCCGCATGCAATTACAACAACAACATCAACAACATCAACATCAACAACAACAACAACAACAACAATAACGACAACAAGAATCAAAACTAGTTGGCAACCACAACCCATACTTGTAGCGAGTCCTTGACTTGATTCGTCAAAACATTTATTAAAGAAAAAAAAAAAAAGTAACATCCAAACAACAAAAGCACAAATACAAAAACAATGACTATCAAAGCGGAAGTGAAAGCTCAACACTACTGCAACAACATCGAAATAAATACAAAAATGGCCGCCATTTCCTGCCCATAATGCAGTGAATGAATGAATGAATGCACCCTGCTTGCATGCATCTCGAGTGCCATGCTTTGCACATCAACCTTGCACATCAGTTGACCTTGAGCCAAGGCCGCTCATTGGAGCAAATATTTTCATGGCCAAGGCTAGACCTGCCTAAAAAGGCGTTCGTAAAGTGTTACGGCTGTGGGCTAACGGTACTGTGTTGAGATGTATATACTTGTTTTTTTTTTGTGTTTTTTTTGTTTTCTTTTTTTGTTTTTTTTTTGTTTTTTGTTTTTATTCCTTATTGCTATATAATTCAATTTGATTTTGTATGCAGGCGTTTTGGGGCGTATCAGGTGTAGGTTTTTTTGGTGACAGCGCGTTACCAAGTGGGGCTTAAAAAAACACCCACATCGATATTTGCAGTTTTCACAACGGAACCACGTGTAGTTAATGGAAATATCAAGAGTAAACAGTTGTTAAGTTATTTTTTTTAAAAAATGGAATCTAAATATTAAAAAAATTGTTAAAATCTAAGACCCGCATCTATTTTTGTACAAATATCAAAGTAATAAAAATAAACCTAATCATAGGAATGCTCACTTTTCTTTAAAAAAGATTTTTTAGATAGAAACTCTTTAACTGCTCTACAATTTAGCTGAATTGCCTTATTACAACCAAACTAATACACAAGGTTCTATAAAGATTTTGGCAAGCTTTATAGCAGCTTATTATGGAAACTTTGTTATTTTCCAAAAAAAAACATCGAATTGGCTTCTAATGCAAAATGACAAAGTTTTTGTTGCTTTGTGGAAGCTTCTCCAACTTATATTAAACTTCGAAAACCAGATGCTGTAAGAACAGAGAGTTTAATTGTATTTCTATTAAGCTTCGAAATATAACTTGAATAAGACTTCTCAAAGCTTTAAAATTGAAAACAAAAAAATTATCACAGAAAAACTGCAAATTATAATAGTGAAGCTACAGCTTCTATAAAGTAAATGAGAGTCTTCATTTTCTGATAGAAATAGAATGCGAAGTTACAGCTTTTATCAGGAGCATAGTGCAAAGCTTCAGGTTATATTCGAAACATATCCAGGGAGGCTTCAGTTCTAGCTAGAGCTTGTATGGAGGGTTTAATTTAAGGTATAATATACGTGTAAATTTTTCGAAAAAAAAAATTTATTTGTTTTCTTTAATGTGTTTCTTATAATTTAAAGAATATACAAACACATTTTTACATCGATATTTAAAAAACAACAGAAGTTATAACGTTTTTCGTTAACCTATGTCTAAGCTCCATGCAACAAATAAAAAACTTTAAACGCGATTTACTCAAAACTGGTTTTTTTAAAACGGTTAGATAGATAACTCGAAATCTATTAGTTCAATTTAAATTTTTTTTGCATTTTGTTCATTATTTTGTTCCTTAAGCATCCCCCTTAAATTCAAGTTTTTTTTATATAAATAAAAAAGCGCGTGAAAATGTATCTATTTTTCGAACTTTTTACTTCAACTTCCGCCATAATTAAAAAACAACCCCGGGGGTCTTGCGTAGGGGGGATGCTTAATATAAGGTCTACGCTTTAAAATGTCATTTGATTTTGTTGTTTCCGATACATGGGAAAGGCCATATCCATCGAACCGTTTTGGATGTCTTTTTTTCAATGCCATTTTCAGTGCCCTCTATATAAAAGTTAGAACTGTATTTAAAAAAAAAAAATATTTTTATAAAGTATTTATACCTGTATAAATTTTAAAAAAAATAATAACTTCGTATATCAAAAATATTTTTTTGAAAATAGCTCCTGTTTTTGGTTGCTACAAAAAAAAAAAATACATACTCCCAAATAACCCGACTAACACATAGATTTCGATAAGGTCGTCAGATTAAAAGCTTCGACTTTATTAAGCTTTGTTTAATAAAATACTTCACGCTTTAAATAGCTAAACAAAAAATGTGAGCTTACTTCGATTTTGCTTCCAATAAAGCTTTATTTAAATCCTTTACAGCTTAGCCGCAGCTGATTCGTATATTTTTTTTACTGAAACTTTAAGTTGAAGCTTCCAATAACTTCCGTAAACGTATTTTTTTTTTTATCTTCTTCAAAACTTTGAGCTAAGAACTCCTTAATACATCTTTTGAAATACCTTACAACAGCTATTATATGAGCTTTGTCTTCGCAAGTGAGTATATTTCTGTTCCTAAGCTCTATGAAAGGTCTATGAAAGCTCAATGGAAGCTTCAATTGTTGAATATTAAAATTTTTAACCCATATCAAATTTCATGTGTTACACGCAGAAAAATTATATTTTCATCTTTGATTGTAGCAAATTAATATTTGGAGCATTTCACGTGAGGCGTACAACGAATAAAAAGTGAGGCTCTGAAATTCGTTCATATTGGTCATATTTGTACTTCTAGGGGATATGAACGTGTTCACATAATATTTTTTTTAAACTTAATTCTGCCGTTAAAAAAATTGAAATTAAAATGGTCGAAGTTGTTAAAAAAATATTTGAAATATTTACTCCCGGCTTAAAACTGGAAAAAACACTAAAATTTAAAAACTGATTAGAACACCAAAAAGAGCAGTAAATTTTCTATAAAACAGAATTACATTCTTTATTTTATAATAATTATCTTCAATATGAAAACAAAATTTCAGAAAAATCCTTCCGTCAATTATGTGAATTCTATAGAATCCCATATCTTAAAAGCTAAACCTCAAATCAAAAAAATATTATATGTACACTAAGGCGCCTCACTCTCTATGGAGGAAAAAAAATTTGTTCGGGTCGCCCTCCCCTCAAAATAAACGTTGGTTTATGTTATGGGGACTCCCCAAATATTTCGGCTCTACCGATAGCCGTCAGCTAGCTATGGTTCGGAAAAACCTCTAAAAATCGCGTTTTTCTTGAATAACTTTTTTGCCATGATATTTTTACAACATAAAATTGTCACAAATAGTGTAAATCAAAGAATTACAGAGTGCTGCATCAAAAATTTTGGGAAATTTTCCCTACCACAGAAGATGTTTATTTTTTTGCAGTGATTTTTTACAATTTTTTTATATGCGATTTTCATTAAAATATGTATAACTCCTCCATCTTCTGTCTGATTTTCAATTCCGAGGTATCATTGAAAATGTGCTAACTGCTACTTTTCATTATACAATATAAGCCCTTGGGCGCAGTCAAAAGTTATGTCGCAGAACAAAACTAAAGATGTAGAAATTAATTTTTTTAAGCGTAGTTTTCAAAAAAAATTGAAGCCCATGAAAATTTTTTGCTTGCATACATTTCGTTCCATTCTAATATACATATCTCGAAATGCTGACCATATTTTGTTCATTGTACATATTACTATTTTTATACCCCCACGTTTAAAAATGGTAAATGGGGGTGTATTAATTTTGTCACTCCGTTTGTAACGCCCATAAGGAGGCGTGGTAGGTATAGAAAAGTATATATATTCTTGATCAGCATCACCACCCGAGTTCATTTAGCCATGTCCGTCTGTCTGTCCGTCTATCCGTCTGTCCGTCTGTCGTCACGATTACAGCCGTTATTTTCAAGCTATCATCACGAAACTCGATATTTAAGCTTTTATCTAAAAAATAAAGGTCAAGTTCGAAAATGAGCCAAATCGGATCATAACCACGCCTACCTCCCATACAAAGTGACTTTATCAAAACGGTAAAATCTCTTAGAATTCCACAAAAAATTAATACATGAAATTGAAATTTTGCGTATGAGCTTTGATATATAATATGTATAGTATGAAATTCAACCAAATCGGATGAAAACCACGCCTACCTCCCATACAAAGTGACTTTACCAAAAATGTAAAATTTCCTTAAATTCTCCAAAACTTAATATACGGACTTGTACTTGTACTTTGTGCATGAAATTCTACCAAATCGAGTGAAAACCACACCCACCTCCCATACAAAGTGACTTTATCAAAAAACAAAAGAGAATATTTTCTCTTAAAACTATGACGAAAATGTTTTTAGAAATAAACATTTTTTTGACTGCTTAAGATTTTGAATATACTTTGGTTCGGACGTGGGGGTATTTTAACTTCGACCCAGTCGAAGATCATTTCTTACTAGTTTTAAAATCAATTAGTTCTACGTTTGTTCCAATTGCAGGTAAACATATTTTGATTGATGTGTTTTTCGGAAACCATATCCGAAAATATTTTTGCTGAAAACATGTCCGCAATATATTTGTATTAAACGTAGAATGTTTTTACCATGGACATGTCGTGTTTATCAGAAACATACAATATACTCGTATTCAAAATAACATGTTCATGTTATATTTTTTTAAAGTTACAACTTGTTTATGATGATATTCTAACTGAAAATTTGTGTCGGCTTCGGTAGTCGAGTATGTAGCGTGTTCAACCGCTACCCCATATGTACCGGGTTTGAATTCTGGCCCAATTTTTATCATTATTATTATACATGGGCATAGCTGAATAGAATAGTTGGCAACACTTTTGTTTTGACAGACCACAAGAAGTCTACCAATAAATTAAATTGAAAACAAAGAAAAGGTGGTATTAGTTTTGTTTAATATTTTTTTTTTCAAGTTGATAACATAATTGGATAATTTTTATTATTTTCCAATATTTTTAGTAAATGGTGGGTTTGCAGAGTATATCCTGTAGCTGTCAAAATTTTTCCACTTACATGAAACAACAGAGGTTTTTTTCTTCGAGTACTGATATTTTGAAGGGAAGGATAAACCTGTAATATAATAAAAAGTTAAAAATTAAAAATTATATCGCCTGTTTAATCGAAGGTCCAGATTCGACTATTTTTTCAACAGTTTTGACACTAAAAAAATATTTATTCACACGATATCTTTCAACTTGAAGGTGCATCCTTCCGGAAGGTACATCCGGGCTTTACGAGCTGCTTTTGTCTTGGAGAGACTCTTTCGGTTCTGCTTCGCTACTCGTGCCTTATTGGTATTTTCGGCGAAAACTTTGCAATAGGTGCCAATAATTATACTTAGCTCGTTCATAAGCTTCAGAATGGAGGTGTTGTATTTACTAAATATTCCAGCAGGAATGTTAGCTGAAATTTTGAAACCTAGGCCTCTCGATCCTGACTCACCAAAACTTATTTTGTGCTTGCATACAGAACAAATAAAAAATTCTGATAATGCAATAAAAGATTTCAATAATGCTGTAGCCATGCAAAGAATTTGTACGAATATCGTCACTACAAGCAGTTTATCATTTTTTTTTAACCCTATTCACGTCACGTTGTGTCTATATGCAATTTTAAACCAATATAAATGACGTAAAACTTGTTTTAAAAAAATTTAAACATTTGAAATTTTTCCGAAACTATGAGGTATCTCCGCCCTAAAAGGAAAATAATTTTGTTTTTGTACTCACATCACATTTTGACATAATCTATTACATTTTACTTATTCCGTACACAAACCAACTAAAAAATAAGAACTTGGCAACGCAACTTTACTCAACTCAACTGATAATTGACCTACTCTATACTCAACTAGCTGTAGACTTTATTGTTGTTTTCACATACAAATTTTGAAATAAGCGACATGAATTGAGTATAGACTGGCGAATCGAATGCAGCTATTGTCATGCTGAAAAATCCAGTTTTGGTCATGATGTTGTCGTAAAAATTGTGGTAAACTTTTCAACACAGTGGAGTTATCGGCACAAATCATCCTAGATGACGTAAACTGGGTTTCCAAAGTCTCTTACCCTGAAAACACTCCACAGACCATTACTGAACTACCATCAAAGTTCCGCTTTGAGAAGTAGCGAGGATCTTCTCGCTAATCTCGTCTATAAAAGAAATAGAGTTCCATTTTTTTTCATCAAAAAATATGACCAGCAAGCAGAAACGTAAATTTTATGCGAATAACACTCATGTAATTCATTTCACTTACAGAGGACCAATCAGTATCCATATTTTGTTCACCAAATTTCAGTCTCGCGGTCTTATGTCGTTTAAAGAGCTTTGGTATTCCTTTAATTTTAGCTCGACAAATATTAGGTCATCGTTGCAACACACGCCAAACTGTTATTTTTGACACTTTGGTGTTAAAATAACACTTTGCTCTTCTTGCCAGACGAGAACTGGCTGTCGAGTTACTTGCCTCGCGTATGATTGCACGTTCCTCCCTCTTAAACATCTGTTTCTTAGTTTTCTTGAAATTTCAATCACTGAAATGTTTTCAGAAGCCCAAACCAAAATTTTGCCTTTTTCTACTTCTGACAAAGTTTTACCACGCGACATACCTAGGTCAGATATAACACTATTAGTTGTTATTCTTAAAAAAATGTTACATAATACAAACCTCTTTATTATTAAAAAAAAAACTGCGACTGGGTTATAATTATGAAATGATAATTGTACTGCCTTAAAGTGACAAATCACGCGTTTTGCTTAAACATAACGGGATTTCGAAGAGCATGACAAAACAGGGCTGCCATCGTAAACTACTAGTCTTACAGTGCTTACTATTTTGTTCTTTATTAATCGGAAACTGATTTCTTAGTTTTTATAAAAGAAATGACAAAAGTTTATTGGGTAGGTTATAAATATGAAACGCATCTTATATTAAAACGTTGGTGCGTATATATACCTAACCATCACGGTTCACACCATATGTTCGTTAGGTATTCCGGGTTATTTTTGTTTGTGTCTAGGTGGCGCTGGGATAACGTTTTTTAGAAAATTATTTACAGTCAAATATGAGTCAAATTCATGATATAATATATCAGGGTCAACAAGCAATAATAGCTTAAGTCGACTTAAGTCAGAACTGAGTTATTTGTATTCCTATATTCCTTGAATATATCGTCACATACACAAAAAATCTATAGCTTCTAGCATAAACCAAACCAAAGTTATGACACAAAACCAATGAAGTTTTCATAGAACCTATATGGCGATTAAAAACTTTGAAGTAAGATTTCTCAAAACATTGAAACATAACTATCTGGTCTTTTTTTTTATTTTGGATTTGGTAAAATTTGGACCCGGAAGGTGGCACTGGCAAAATGTAGTTTTCTCTGTATAAATATATATAAAAAATTTAAAAAAGAAGACATTGTATTTGCAAAAATATTATAAAATAAATCTCTATAAAATCCATTTTTTATTAGGTTACAAGGCTTAAATTGATTAAATTCTAGAAATCAACGGCTATTTTTGTATGAACATTCAACTCTTTCATGAATGCATTTCAAAAAAACGATGAACGATTCAAAATGGCAGCCAAATTACACCTTAAACTTTAATTTATTTTTCAATTCAACAACGGATTTTTTCGAAAAAATTGTATGAAATTTAAGATATTTGGAAATTTATCAATTGATTTGCGTGACGTATATTAACAAATTTTTTTTTTAATATTTAAGAATATTAAAATTTCGCATTATGAAATATTCAGTACAAAAATATCAAATTACAATTATTGCAAAAACTCTAAAAAATGTCCTTTTTTTTTGGCTAATGAAATTTTATTTCAATGCACCAATATTTATTCCTCATCTTTACATCATTGTTGATGATTATTTCAATGCAATATTTATTTTTTATTCTTCCTATCACCAGGCCAACCCCTCTGCCCCCATCAACTTGCATACAATTTCCAAAAGTGCATTTCAGAGAGCCGCTGCAACTTAATTTTTTTTTTGTATAAAATTCCTAAAACTGCAGTCTTCAGTCTGCAAACGTAATGCAATAAAATGTGAGACGACTATAAAGCGCAACTGCGGAAATGCTGCGACTACCACAGGCTTACTGCAAGCTCATTGCTTTACATCCTGCAAAAAATAACATTGAGAGAAAGTCACACTCACACACACAAACTCACATATACTCCTAAAATAGTGAAGCCATTTAATAGATGCAGTGAACCAAGTTAGTCTGACCCACCTCCACAAATATCCACCCAACTACAACCAAGACAAACCACCCAAAGAACGAGCGTTGAACGAGTTTTAGCGAATGCAGCACAACCGAATATTGTTGCACATCGTCTTATGCTCGACAGCGCCGCATTAGTAGCCGAAGTAGTTCAGCCGAAGTATTCCATAAAAGCTAGAAGGACTCGTCACCACGAACAGCACAACCAGGACGACGATGTTAAAAAGTTTGGCACGATTCACAAATTACAGGCAAAACGAATCATAAGCAAAGCGATGATGGGGTCGTGTTTTCAACTAAAAATTGAAATCAGTTGCAGTGCGAGGCTCAACGCGAATTCAAATCGCAGATAGCAGAATAAAGCGCGCAAATCCAGTCGAGTCATCATTTTGAAGTACAACTCTAACTGACAGTTAAAGTTGTGAAAGTGCAAAGTAAAAATAAATTTAACAGTGGAAAGTGCAAAGTAAAGAATGTTTGGAAGTAAGAAGAAATGTCTAAGTAGCATTAACTAAAGTAGCGGTTTTGAACACTTTCTGATACAGTTAAGTAACTCATGTCTCAATATAGTGAATAAAATTTGTCGTGTAAAATATTGAAAAATCCTATCCAACCGATAGGATTAAAAAATTCCTCAAAAAATTGGATAAAAATTTGTCAAAAAAAAAAAAACTCTTAAAAGAGAAATAGAAGAAAAAAGTGTTAAAAGAAGTTACCAAGCAAGAAGTTAAGAACAAAATACTTTTAAAAACAAAAAAAAAACTAAGTTTAATAAATATATTTTTATTTGGTGAGTACCTTAAGTCGATTTTTTATAATACTTAATAATACTGTATAATAAGAAAACTTTTTGAATTTTTTTATTAAATAACTTTATTATTACTATTAACGATTTGACATGACTTATAAAGTTTTACTTTTATAAAAATATTAAAAAAAAAACAAATTCTAAAATTAAAAATTCAAATTAAATTTTAAAATAGTTTAAAAGAGTTTTACAATTGTTAAAACAAAAGGTGAGCCTAATCTGTCCATATAAAAATAGTAACTGTTTGACTAATCAAACAATTTTTCATCTATGATCTTCGCTTGTAACAATATCAACTTAATATATATAACCAACATCCAATCCATGTACACAACAAGGGGGAAAATTCTACATTAAAAAGTTCTAAAGGGTCCGCCAAATAACTTTTTTTTTTGGAAAATGCTATAAAAAAAACTACTGAATATTTTCTCAAATTTCTTTTTTTATTTGAATGTACAATCCTTCCGGTTAATAATGGAAAATAATTTCATTCAAATGGCTGCCTCGGCTGGCCATGCAGTAGCCTACACGATCGGTTCAATTTTTAATCACATTATCGATTGTGTGCAGCTGTATTTCACCAATGGCTTCACGAATATTGTCCTTTAAAGCGTCAATTGTCTCTGGCTTGTCGGCGTAACCCTTATCTTTGAGGGCACCCCACAAATAATAGTCCAACGGTGTCAAATCGTAGCTCCGAGGTGGCCAAACGACATCAGCTCTGCGGCTGATAATGCGATCTTCAAAAACAGGGCGCATAACATCGAGTGTAGCTTCGGCTGTGTGGCACGTAGCGCCGTCCTGTTGAAACCAAATGTTGCCAATATCCTCCTCTTCAATTTTTATGAACAAAAATTCGTTCAACATGGCCCGATAACGATGGCCATTGACTGTAACGGCCACTCCTTGCTCATTTTCGAAGAAAAATGGCCCAATTATGCCTCTGGACCAAAATCCGCACCAAGCAGTGACTCGTTTTGGGTGCATCGGCTTTTCAATATATGCGTGCGGGTTTTCTGTGACCCAAATGCGACAATTTTGCTTGTTTACATACCCGCCAAGATCAAAATGAGATTTATCTGAAAAGATGATTTTTTTGGCAAAATCGGCATCTTCTGTAAGATCGCAGGCCCACTCAGCGAAGCGAAAATGCATTGGATGGTCAGTTGGCTTCAACTCCTGAACCAATTGGACTTTGTATTGCGTCATACTAAGGTCTTTATGTAAAATTCGTCTCAATGATGTCTCCGAAATGTTCAATTGTTGAGAACGACGGTGAATTGATGTTGATGCCGCTTCACGCACACTTTCTGCCACAGCAGCAATATTCTCGGGTGTACGCACTGTTTTTGGCTTTTCACGCTTTGGTTTATCGACGAGGATGCCAGTTTCTTTCACTTTCTTCACAAGATAACGAACATACAGAGCTGACGGTGCTTCTGTTCTTCCAAAATCCGTACGCAATTTTCGCACACATTCTGCAACATTACCATGATTTTCAAAGTAATGTCGCAATATTTCCCAGCGTTGTTCAAGCGTATACACAACCATATTCGTTCAGCGGAAGGATAAAACTAATTATCTGTCAAATCAGACATGTGCTAAGTGTTACCATTTACGAAATAAGCACTAGTTGAAAAAAAAACGTTAGATGGCGGACCCTTTACATAGCATTCTATTTATAATAATCCGAGGTCAATCAAGCTAACCATAGAGGTATAAACTGTTAAAGCGATCATGCTGAAGCGATCATACTGAAGCGATCAAACTGGAGCGATTAAGCTGAAGCGATCAAACTGAAGCGGTGAGGCTGAAACGATCAAGCTAAAGCGATCAAACTGAAGTGATCAGGCTGAAGCGATCAAGCTGAAGCGATCATACTGAAACGATCAGGCTGACACGATTATGCTTACTCTACACTAAGGGAAATAACGCATGTTAACATTATCCACGCCTGATTATAAATTATATTTAAATATTTACGTGGATATATCAAATATTTTCCTTACAACTCGTTTTATTCCCGTATTTAAATTTTATTTATACCACACACCTACACACATATTCCATACAGCTGAAATAGCCGACAAGTAGCAACAGCATCGCACTCGGGTCCTGCAGTTAATTTCTTGCAGTTGCAGGTTTCTTATAGTTCTCATTTAGTTTTTGCTGCAAGGGCAATATAGCCTGGATGTTTCGCCAATATGGTTTGTGAGTTTGATGGGTGATCGCATGATCGCAAAGTGACAATCGGACATTTTCTCACGAATGTCCTGCACTGACTGTCATTTGCCCGCATATTTTGCTATTTATTTTCTTTATAACTCTTTCCTTCTCTAATTTATACTATTTTTGGCATAAAATTGCACCAACTGTCAAAATAAGTATAAATTAGAGAAAGAAAAAAGTAAAAAAGAATATAAAATATACAACCAAATGGCATTTGAGGACGCAGCTCGTGAGAAATATTTTAATATGTTGTTTTTTTAATTTCAATATTTTTGTATAAATTTTGTTTAAATCCGATAGTTTTATTTTCAAATAGTAAATATTTGAAAGATATTTAAAAAATTCGTGCATAATTTTAATATATTTTTTATTAATTCTGTTTTAATTTTTTAATATTTTATTTAATTAAAAAAGTTTTTACACAAATTTTAAATATTTACGTATTTGATTTATCCAAATGCGTTATTGGTGCAAAAATTACTCGCTTTTTGGATAAAATAAAAAAGTTTTTGGATAAATTTAATATTTTTCCCTTAGTGTATGTTATGCCTTTCACTTTTCCAATGTCACTTTTTGAGAAGCTAATGAAAGTTACTCATCTCAGTTAGAAAGGAGATAACTCACTTTTTGCATGAAAATAGTTAAAATTTAGTTAGTAAATGATATTTTCGATTTGTTTTTCGAAGTTGTAAGTACATGGCCAAATACAAGTTTTTTTTTGTTTTAAATGCAATAAAATTAACGCAATTAAATTTTTTTTCATGCATTATGGCTTTATTAGTAAGAGCAAACATTCCCATTAATTATGAAACACAACGTCATTCAAACGGCTGCCTCGGCCTGCTTCGCAGTAGCGCATTCTGTTGCTCCAATTTTCCAAGACCAATTTTTTGATGGTTTCGGGCTGTAGCTGACGAATTGCTTGGATGATATTGCCCTTAAGTGCTTGAATCGTTTTTAAATTCTTTGCATAACATCGGGCCTTCACGGTTCCCCACAAAAAAAAAAGTCCAAACTGGTCAAATCGCAGCTCCGAGGCGATCAATTGACATCACCAAGACGGATGATAACACGATTTTGGAATTTGGTGCGCAAAAGATCGATTGTGGCATGGCACGCCATCCAGCATGAACCAGACGTCGTTCAAATTGATGTCTCCAATTTCAGTAAAAAAAAGTCGGGTAACATAGCCCCCCTACATGTAACGCCCACCGCTGACCGAAACGATGTTCCCAGCTTCATATTTGAAGAAAAATGGTAGAATGATGTCACCACTCCACACCAAACTATAACTCTCTGTGGATGCATAGGCTTCTCAACAATAACGTGCGGGTTTACCGAGCCTCCAATGCGGCAATTTTGTTTGTTAACGTAGCCGCCGAGATGAAAATGCGCCTCGTCACAGAAGATGATTTTCCGCCCAAATCATCTTCTTTTTTTTAAGAACGTTCTGTTTGGGCTCCACAGAACTCACTTTGGAGATAAGTTTCCAATATTTCCCAACGTTGTTCAAGCGTAAAGCGACTCATTTATTTCCGCGGAGGTATGATACTGACTTTTATGTCAAGATTTCGAGTGGGAAACAGCTATCAGTGTCAAAATGACTTATGATTTAAAAGAAAAAAACCAATAGATGGCCCACCATGTAGCTATAATTTAGTAACAATTCACAATTCACATGGTGTTGAAATCGTTTAATTTTTGTTGCCGACGGCAAATCCTCAAATTTGTCGATGAACTTTCTTTGTAAACCATTAAAAAGAACTTTACATGAAAAGTTGGAATTAATTTTAATCGCTTCGTTAGACCTCATATAAAGGAATTTGAAGTCTGTCCCACTCAACCCAGTGAGCAATGGTGTCCGGTCCATTTTCAAATTTCACTTTTCAGTTTTTTGCAAATAACTCAAAAATTGTTCATCCTAGAGAAAAAGTTCATAAGATACAAATTAAAGAGCACAATATGCTGTATCGATTGAATATTTAACCTTAAGAATTATTCCAGTAATAAGCGAAATATGATCAGAATCATAGCCCAAAAATATTAAAATTTTCGCACTAATATTGGGTTGTTCATTAAGTCAGTACGATTTTTTAACGAACAGTTAAGGCTCATTTATGCTATAGATCAAATTAACAGTAATCAATTATATATTCGCCATTTTGTTCGATCACCTTCTCTCATCTCTGCGGTAGCTTCATTATTCCGCGCAGTTGAAGTCTTCACTCTTCTCTGCAAAGAACCTCTCAAGCTGCTGCTTAATAAGGCCATCATTATCAATGGTTTTACAATTCAGTTAGTTTTGCAGGGAGCGAAACATATGGTAATCCAAAGCCACAAGGTCTGGACTAGAGGGTAGAGCAAAATATCACACCCAAACTCGAATAATTTTAGGCGATTCACCAATGTCTGAACTATGGGGTGGATGGAGCAAAATATCCCATCCGAACTCAAACATTTTTTGGCGAGTCACCAAACTCATATGAAGCCTGACATTATCGTAGTGGAATACCAACCCCATCCGATTGACCAGCTCAGACCGTTTCTGATAGATGACATCGCTCAATTTCTATAGTTGCCCACACTAGACTTTAGAAATTTTGGTTCTATTCTGCGGCAGTGTATATCCTAGTAGACATGTCTACTTTTGCTTGCCTCTCCGACGCTTCATCTTTTTTCAACCAGCGCTTCCTCTTTAACTCATTAATATTTACGACTTGAAGTCGTAGTTGGTGGTAGAGAAGTTTGTGGATTAAGGCATAACACTTGCTTCAGATTCAAATTCCATATGCTTCTACGACTTTCCACAATTCTTAGAACATCCTACACATGTTTCACTTCATTACCCTTCCCTCTTACTAATCCCATTTTCGAACCAAGGTAGACCTGACTGAATGGATATTTCACCTTAAATCTTTGGTTCAAGGCTAAAAACAAAAAGATCGCAAATGTCAACTCGATTGTCTTCCATCCAGTTTTTTATGTAATCAGCGGACTTTAAATGACCGTGAACGCTTCCAACGGCGAAAATTAGAGTACTCGCAATTTCTCTGACTGTCGAATACTTGTTTGTCTCGACTAGCATCTTGATTTGGTCGCCGTCAACCTCCAAGGGCCTACCAGAATAGGGATGCTCCTAAGATTGAAAAGTTTCCATCACAGAAACGGATGAATCACTTCTAATATTGTCTTTCCTTAATCACATCTTCGCCACAAACTTCTCTAATTTTTGCCTGTTACGTTTTACCCTACAGATTTCCATAAAAGTTGAAAATGGTATTAAAGGACTTATGGGAAAATAGTTATGGTATGACCGGAAAGGCCAAGTTTATAATTTTATTATAACTCGCTGACAATAGGTGCTACGGTAAAAAATATAATAGGCCAGTAAGGGCTGGTTCTTAGCACTCACGACAAAAATAGATAAAAAATTCATGATGTCCTCGGAGAACTCGATGGCCGCGGAGTGAGTTGTCACAAGATTGCAAATGCAACAATCATGTAACGGCGTTGCTTGAAATTATTTTTTTGTGAGAAAATTTGAGCCAGAGAAAAAAATATGCCACATGGTCTATAAAAACTAAATTATTGTCGTTCTATTGCGGAGACAACAGCTTATGCAACAAAAATGCAATATTGTTGCATGGCATTCTTATTCAATTAGTAATGGTGCCACTCATTTTTGATTTCTTCTAATTTTTAGTAATGGTACGTTTTATTCTACAACAACAAACACTGGCTCTTTGATCTCATAATGAAAATAAACAATATAAAAAAAATAAATAAAATAAAAAAAAAATAAAAAAAAATAAAAAAAATAAAAAAAAAAATTAAAAAATCGGTGCCATGAAATCACGGTGGTAAACTGCATGGATTATAACTCGGTGACTATGGACGCTAGGGAAGATTTTATGAATCGACATCGAAGGTGAGGGTTTTGGCCATACGATGAAAATAATAAACAAATGAATGACGTCAAAAGTCTCCTCAGGGAATATAATCGCTTAATATAATGCAACTACATAAACGTTGCATGGATTTGTTGCATGGCACAAGCAAAAACAAAAACGAAATCAAAAATATAAGAAAAGTAAAAGTAAAACCAAATAAAAAAGCTAAAGCCTAAAGCAAAAGCAAAAATAAAAATAAAAGCAAAAGTAAAATCATAAACAAAAGCAAACGCAAAAGCAATAGAAAATGCAAAAGTAAAAGCAATAGGAAACCCAAAAGTAAAAGCAAAGGCAATATAAAAAGCCAAATCAAATTCAAAATCAAAGTCAAAACTAAAAGAAAATGCAAATGCTAACGCGAACGCAAATGCAAAAGCAAGAACAAAACCAATAGAAAAATCAAAATCAAAATCAAAATCAAAATCAAAATCAAAATCAAAATCAAAATCAAAATCAGAATCAAAATCAAAACCAAAACTAAAAGCAATACTAACAGAAAAAGGAAATGCAAATGCAAAAGCAAGAGCAAATGCAAAAGTAAAAACAAAAGCATAAGCAAAATCAAAAGCGAAAGCAAAGTCAAAAGCAAAAGAAAAATCAAAAGCAAAACTAAAAATAAAACTTAAATTAAGACTTACAGAAAAAGGAAATTCAAATGCAGAAGCAAGAGCAAAATCAAATGCAAAAGCAATTGCAAAATCAAGAGGAAAATCAAATGCAATTGAAAAGCAAAAGCAAAAGCAGAAGCAAAAAGAAAAGCAAAAGCAAAAGCAAAATTAAAAGCAAAATCAAAAGCAAAAGTAAAATCAAAAGCAAAAAAGCTCGTTAGTCATTAACAGCCTTATTCAATAGATTTCCTTAAACAACCTTTAAACGCTTGTTTAGTTACGCACTGTTTAAGGCTTTACGCAGCTTCTATGCAACCTTGCTAACATTGTTATTCATAAACATTTTTTCATTTTCTGCTTATGATTGTAAGGTTTGTGTCTGAACTATAGAAAATCTCTACAAAAATTAAGAACTCCTATGGATTTACAATGACCGCCGCATAAAAAAATGCTACAAAGGGCGCATATGGAGCATGTCTTTGATATCAAAAGAAAAGACAAACAAAAATCATGGTTGTATTTACGTAACCTTTAAACGCCAATTTCGGCGTTTAAGTTACGCAGCTCTTAAACAACTACGAAAAATGTTTATAAATAACGTTTTCTTGTTTAAAGCCCGTTTAAAGTTACGCTGCCTCTAAAATGTGTTTATGAGTAAGGCTGTAAGACATTGAGGATGTCTTAAAGACGTGGCCAACTGGGTAAGCACGATTTTGTTTCTCTGCTTCGCTTATCAATGTTGTGTATGTACACATCGTTCGCTACTTGGTCATTATACTTCTTCTCTTTCTCACACTGGTTCTGTGATGAACACACAGATAATCGTACTGCTCTTACACATGATGTTATAATACATAAATTACAAAGCATATGAAAATTAATACAAAATTTGAAGGAGCTAAATTTTGATTTACTTACAGGATCAAAAAAATTATATGTAGCAATATGATTATTTAAATACAAATCAAAAGAAGACATATTAAATATGTTACGACCATACTTGAATTTTCTTCAATGCATGCATAAAGTATTAAAAACTTATAATGAAAGTGACAAACATTTTCTCAAAATTTTGTGCTCCAGATCAACACCCCCGTATAACGTATTCTACGTTAAAACAAAAGCAAAAAAAAACATTGACGTTGATACGGTCATACTCCCAGCGGTGTAAATATACAGCCAACTTTCTAATTTAGTAAAAAGAGATGTAAAAGAGATGTAAAAGACCAAAATATGGCGTATATATTCATATTTTCTAATGGTATATGGTCATATTTTCAAAGTTCTGAATTTTTAAAATACTCTTAAAACACGACTTTCAAAGAAGAGCAGGAAAACCTAAATTAATTTATTTGTTTTGAAAGTAAATAAACACTTGAGCATAAAAACTGACTCATATAATATGTATGATAATGATCAACATATGACAGTTCTTTGACGATAAAAGGGATACCTACTAGAAAAAAACGAACTTTCTGTTTGGACAACCCAATAGCAAACATTTTCTAGTGTGAAAATGGAAAAAATTGGTGAATTGAAGCGTTGAAGTATTGGTCATCAAATACTTCTACTATGCTGTTCAATAAGTCCTTGGTATTATAAGGAAAAATCGAAATTGTTTGGCAAAAATTTATTTTTACTTTTCAACATACTCTCCTTTTAGATCTTTTAACATTGTGATACCTTCGATATCTTTACAAGACTGTTCAACAACTCCTTGGTCTTAAAAGGAAAACAAATTTGGCAAAATTCATTTCTATTTTTCAAAATATCGATACAGTTAGCTCGATACAGTTAGTCTAGCGATTTTTTAACATTTCGATACATTTTATATACTACGATTTGACCAATTCTTCGAAATACGTATAGGTTTCCAATTTTTCTCTTTTCCGTGAGACATCTTTTGATATTTTGAAAAAGATAATTGTCGCTGGGGACCAAATGTGAAGAATAATGTGGATTGGAAAGCACGAGATTATTATTCGCCTGTTATAGTTTTTCTTTTTATTAAATAGTCGATCAATAGCATGCGTGAGAATCCCAAAAACACCTTTTCGATCCGATTGTGCCTTTGATCACTCCGGAGCACTTTCATTTGGCACAGTTCATTGTGACACTTATGGTAGTGGTTCAGGTGCACACCGGTGAATCTATGTTTAATCAGAGATTATTAATCGACATAAAAAATCTTTCGAATTAAGTCTAAACATGGCTAAATATTGTTCAGATACACGAACTCGTTACCTTTTTTGGTCGATTGTTAAAAAACCCGCAATCCATATGCCAAACGCCTATTTCAAAACCAAATTATCATGCAAAATGGAGTCTGATACTCAATTCCAGTAGCCAGCTAATCATCACAACTTAGCAGTCTAAGAGCACTGTATATAAATATAAAAGCCGCCGCCAGATTTTTATTTTGTTAGGAGACAAGAATGTCAAAAAAACTCCAGTTTTAGTGAAGTTATTTTTCAAGGTTGCCAGACGCAAATTAATGGTTTATTCCAACCTTTTTCAAAGGGAACAAAAAGCAATTTAAAAAAAAAAAATTTGCTCAAAACTTGAACTCAGCTGTTGTCTTTAGGATAACTTTTGAGCTGATTAAATGAAGTAGGTTAAGTTCTCGAGATTTTTCAGTTGCTTGTTTTTTGCATCCTGCAGATCGACATAATCACGATGCATAGTGGGCACAAGCACACTGATGTATGTATATGAGAAGCCAGAAGATCTGCTCTGTTGCGAAGTTTAATTCGGTCAATTAACACTTTGGAACGCAGACATTCACTGCGGACCATGTTGTAAAGTTATGATCTGTGTGGCAAGTTGAAGCGACAAACGTGCATTCCTGAAGGTATTATAGCTTAAAAATTTTTAAGAAAACAATCACTTCACTTTTTGTTGCTGCTCTGATGTAGAACTTAAGCATGCAATCTTGAGTGTTTTTTAGAAATACTCTACACCCAAAAAAGATTAAAAAAATTAGCTGAACATACAATGTCTTAAAGACGACATAATTTCTGGCTACTGCATTTCAAGGTTGGTAGCTGATCGTTAATCTTGCAGACAATCGATCGATCGATCATCTACTAAATACAAGCTAACATCTTTGTCATTATGTTGGGTTAATTTTGATTTTATAATATATTGAAAGATGTTGAGATTTTTTCTCAAGGTTTGTGATCGTCTAGGCAAGCGACAAAGGCAAGCGAGCTTGATTGCGTTATAATTAAGCGTTACACATAATAATAGTTGGCCAATCAACTACTTGTCAAAACTTGCGTGCTAAAAACTATGACAGTTGATGATGATCTTAAGTTGTTGATCACTGATCATGTATTACTTTGTTGGGATTTTTAAAAGCCGGCAAATAGGTTTTGAGAAATATGAGCACTTTAAAAACATGATCTAGCTATTTATTGAGAAAAAAAACATGGATTATGTAAGATCTAAATGTAAATATTAAGCAATACTTCAAAAACTGTCTGTATTTGTGCGTTTCACCCCATCGCGAACTCTATCTTGAAAAATATCGTTACCTCAAGCATGCTGAAGTTAAACATTCCCATTCGTGTTGAGCGTTGAACCCGGCTTCTGGTGTTACTCGCAAATGCTTAGGACAAACATTGATCCTATTGATTCTAGCATTGTAAACAGTTGATCATGCCTAACATCATCGTCCAGTCAATCATGCATCCAACCATCCATCCAGCCAACAATCGATCGATCAGTCATCGTGATCAGTCACAGCAACAGGAACAACAACATCAACACCACCATCAGTAATGTGCTCAACGTAAATCTGATCAGTCGTTGCATTGTTGTTAAAATATTGACTCAATAAATTCTGGCCTGCTGACTGACTGCCTGCATCGTTTTCTTAGTCCCGTCCATTACATACTACGTACAAATAATATTCTATGCACAATAAATTTTCACTTCAATAACTTATCGTTAAATGACCTTTAGTCATTTAGGCACCCCGATCGTCACTTTTTCGCTCTCTATTTGTCTGGCAACCTAACGAAGGTGCTCTTCAGAATTTGATGATGTTTGGTTTGTAACACTTCGATATCTAATCAATTGCATATCTTCAGTATTTGAACCTACTGAAGTCACTCGCAATATGTCGATGTAAGCACCACCATATGGTAGACAGTAGTATTACAGTTGTTGTTGTTGTTGTTGTTGTTGTTGTTGTTGTTGTTTTAGTAAGATAAGCATTAATGTTAGCTATGCAGCACGACATTAGCATGTTTAATGCAGGAATGTGTTTTTCTTTTATGACTATTTCTAGAAGTATTATATTTTTGTTGTTTTTTTTTTTTTTTTTTTAAATAAAAGTACGAAGAAGTGCAGCAAGTTTTCTAAAAATACTTTTCGCTTGCCATGATATGGAAACGTTTTTAGATACAAAAGTTCTTTAAAACCACTGTTTACCCGATAGATTCATCAAAAACTTAATTATTTCTTTACACATAACGTCCCAATTCAATGGGCGTATCCAAGGGCGTCCATAGGGATGGGGAAAGTGCCCCCCCTGGACTGGAAAAATTTTATATATTTTTATCTCCTATGTGTATATCAGGGGCGGTTCCAGGAAAATATTTCGGGGGGGTTTGTATGTACGTTATATATATACACATAGCATATTTATTAAATAAGTCATCAGTAAATCAAATTTTACATGTTTTATTTATTTATTTATTTATTTTATTTATTTATTTGTTGGCCAAGCAAGGCAATTTACTTTTCTAACAGGTTTTATTTTTATTTTTATTTTATTTTTTTATTTTTTTTTTCTCTCCCATTTCCTTGTTTTGGTGTGTGAAGATATGCAATTCGATGTGGGCGTAATCCGCCCACCTAAATGACATGATTTTACGAACACGTCAAAAAGAAAAGGCAAGAAGAAAAGAACAAATAAAAGTAAAAGTAAACTACTTACTTACATACTAGTATATTTTATACATATTTAGTAGTAGAAAAGGAAAAAGGAGAAGGAAAGTAAATAGAAAGAAAGCTCAAAGATTTGGTTGATTAGGAAGAGAAAGAGACTTGGATAGAGATCGCTTGAATGAGGATTTAGACATGGAAGGTGAGTAGTGGTCGGATATACTATTAAATTCTCTACAGCAACGGCTGGTTCATTACTTGCACATGCAGTATGATGCTGATATTCAGTTAACAGCCGAGTATGTCTTGTTCGTCTTATAGGGTCATTGAGGGTAATCTTGTTAGAGATGTATTCGCAATTAATTACACCGTTCAGAACATCGAAAGTAAAGCACGAATCCAATACCGTTCTTCTTATTGATAGCGGCATCAAATTTAGTAGGCTGAGTCTGTGTTCATACGGTGGAAGGCTACAATATTCGCTGGGCTTATAAGTCTCTCTCAAAACGAATAGGACAAATTGCTTTTGTATGGATTCGATTCTATCACTATGGGATTCAAAAGCTGGATTCCAAATAATGCAGCCATATACAAATATTAGGCGCACTAGTGCACAGTACAGGGATGTAGTGACCCATACATTCTTGAATTCATGTGCTCGTCTTTTAATAAATCCGAGCTGTTTGCTGGCCCTGGATACAATTTTATCATAGTGTAGATTAAAACGCAGTTTTTTGTTCAAGACCACTCCAAGTTCAACTATATAATCGACCCTATTAAATTAGATATTGTTGAGGTGATAGTTGTAATTCGTAACTTGGTTTCTAAGGGGAAAAACTTATCACGTTACACTTATTTACATTGAGGTAAAGTTTGCTTTGGGTACACCACGTCTCAAGAGTTAAGAGGCTTAATTGTAAGAAGTTGACATCTTCCTGCGATTTAATTACGTGGTACATTTTTAGGTCGTCCGCATACATAAGATGTGGAATATCCTTCAACACTATGGACAAGTCGGATATGAAGATATTGAAGAGAAGAGGGCCAAGATTATAGATTTAGATTATAAAATGATATTAATTTTTCTTGGCTTTTTCGACATAATGTCGATTACATTTTCGCACGTTACTTCCACGTCACGATGCATGTTCAACAACGCCAAACCGTTCAATCGGTCCTCACTTGTCTCAACGCTCTAAGAGCGCTCTCTGCCCCTAGCTGCTCATGAGCTTCACTCAAATTTCTCTCTCATTCTGCTGCATGACCAGATTATCATTAATGCCGTCTTCATTAAATATCATTCGTTTGCGAATATCGTGCAGTAAATGTTCAATAAAAACTTCTAAAAAAGCCTTTTTTGCATCCATTTTTTAAAAATTGAACCACGAGCGATGTGGACACAATTAGAATTTTGAACTAATGTTGAATTGAAAAAATTTTAGTACACATTGTCAAACAACGAGCAAGAGCTAACACGTGACGGACGTGCTCACAAAAATTTTTGTGAGCGTTCAGTCCAGAATTACAATTCAACAGTCAAGTGTACATACTATGACTCAAACTCAGATCATCTCTCAACTGATATTCATGAGCGAGAATGTGTACCCTACTTAACGGTTTACAGATGCAGAGACTCCGCATGGTCGTTGTGTTATGAAAATATTTGTTAAATATCAGAATAAATTCGAATTATCTAATATATAATAACGTTCGTGCGTATGTATGTAAGACCATCACGGCTGAACCACTGAAGCTATCCACTTTTCACTCCATATTCATTCCATATGATTGTGTGGTGCTCAGGATTATTTTTTTGTGTTAAATGCCCCAAGGTGAAGCTGCGGTGGAGATAATTATAATAATAAAAGTAATTTCTCTGTTTATTTGACCCGAAAACAAATCTAAACGGCTGAACGGATTTAACTCAAATTCGGCACACTTGAATCCAATATTAGGTCATGGCATACTTAGTTTTGACCACGCATCCTCCATCTCTTTTTGGCCTCTTTTGACCACGATTAATTTTAACCAACATAAAAATGAATAAAAACAACAAAAACCAGAATTTTTCTCCATTACTGTATAAAAAGGAATTTTATGTCTACACTTCCGATACTATCGAAACTGTGAGTTTTTTAAATTAAAACTGTGCGGTGTTCGCATATATTTGATCTGAAAAATGCGGTGTTTTTGTGATTTCAGGTTGCGGTTGTATGTATGACTGTTTGCAGCTACAGGCGCGATATCGCAAAAAACAAACAAAAACTGGAACAGAACTCAGTGTTTTAGCAATACGTGTAGAAACAGCTACAAACGTTTACAGCATACGGGTGTGAATATTTAAAGTGAATTATAAAAAAATCAATTTTATTCTTTTTGGTACCCTTAGCCAACATAAAAAACATCACTACATCACATTTAAATACAGGTTCTTTCAGAATTTCGGGGGGTTTGAACCCCCAAATCCCCCTCTTAATCCGCGCCTGGTGTATATGTTACATTTTCATATCATCATTTTCATATACGTGCACACCAATGCATACCTTTGCCTTTTCTCCCTCTTGAAAAATTCCTGGGGACGCCTATGGGCATATCACTAAAAAATCTCAATGTGACCTAGCCATATCAATTATGTAATTTTGAGTACCTAAAATCCTGCGAATATGTATTGAAAAAAAAACAGGACTTTGGGATTGAAATCTGAAGAGCTTTTTTGATTTCAGATTTCATGTATTTTCCGAAATTTTAGATAGGATTTATGGTTATAATTACTCCATCGCACATTGCGCTGATCCCATAAAAAAGTGGAACAAAAATAGGAGTGCTCCTGTAAAAATTAAATTTTGTATACTTAGCAATTTGAGACTAGTAATTCAAACTTGTAATTCAAACAGTAATTCAAACTTGTTTTTTTTAAATTTTAAAAAACAATTGAAATCGGCCAGTCTCTAGTGGTTTTCCTCCCTTTGACCTATATTAATTTTTGACATTATTTTGTATTACAGGTACACACAAAGGTTCTCTGATCTCAATAAAACTCAGTCAAAAGGCTAAACAAATAAAGTAATTGATGTGTTCTAAAAATGGTTGAAATCGGTGAGAGCCTATCGGGCACCTCTTTTGGAACTATATTAATTTTTTACATGATTTTGTATGACATGTACATTAGACCGTATCACCAAAACTAACCTATATTTGACCCCACTTCAATTGTTAGACATTTTTGTTTTTTTGAAATGGTCCCTATGGTGCTTTTTTCTTGTTTTCGTTATATCTTCTGTGTTTCTTGTCCGATCCCATACATTTTTCGTATGTGTGTTGATTGTTTTTTGCAAATTTTTTCTGAATTTTTTTTCGCAAATCTTGTTTTTTTTTTAAATTATCACCCACCTTATCTTAGTTGCTACTATATTAACAAAATCTAAAAAGGGCAAATAACTAAAGCTCACAAAAAATCATTAAGACCATGGAAACAAATGATATCCATAAAATTTATTTTTGGTGCAGTTCCGACCGATTTTATACCAAAAATAACACTTTCGAAATGTTCGTCACTCATACTCGACTTTTTGTTAAACAAATAACTTGGCGTTTTCAATCAAGACTGTTCTCATAAGACAATTAATAAAATTCAATTATTGTCAATTAAAGTAAAAAAAAATAAATTAATTAAAAATTTAAATCAATAAGAGAAGGGAGAAGGAGTGCACTGAATATATATATGGTTTGCGTCGCACATCCCATACAACTTAAATTTGCGATATCGAATCGCTTTAGAGTTATTGGTTATACAGCCTCGGAAGTCGGTATTCGACCTCAAATCACACGTACCGTACCACTGGTTATATTTTATGGCCGTTGAAAGAGGGATGTGGTACTTTTAAGCAGCCCAAATTTTCGGTATATCTTTTGAACTATGAGTCATAAATCAATGAAACTCGGTAGGAACTTTCTATTAAGTCGTGTTCTTCGACTGGAGAAATTGAGCGAACATTATACAACGGGGCGTGACACCACCCATATAATTAAAAGTTTTTATATCGAATAGCTTTGGAAGTAAATGCCGTATAACTCAATATGGAGTTGGTTTGGTGATATCCATCTACTAGAAAACCGTGACACGCATTGGACAAGGGAGTGTGGCTCTGCCCATTTTTTGATAATGAATAGCTTTGGAAATAAAAGTCACAGAACATTGAAACTCAGAATAGTTATCGCTTGATGATGTCCTTCTACTAGAAAACTAAGACAGAAATTTGACAAGGGGGTGTTGCTCCGCTCATACAAACACAGTTTTTAATATCGAATAGTTTTGGAAGTAAAAGTCACAGAACATGGAAACTTAGAATGGAGTTACTATTTTGTGATTTCCTGCCGCTGGTGCGTGTGGGGCGGTATGAGTTCGATTATATTTCCACATGAGTGAAGAAAGACAAAAATCTATATCTATATCTATATCTATATATATAAAAAAGGAGCTTATGTTTGTAAGGCCGCTATAGACTCCTAAACTACTCATCCGATTAGCATGAAAATTTGTGTATAGAAGTTTTTTGGTACGGTGCGTGTTTGTGGGCTATCAGTTTTGATCCACCTTGAACACCAGAGGGCACTGTAGTACAAATTTTTTACAAAACTGCCTAAAACTCATAAACTGCTAATGCGATTAGAATGAAAAGTGGTATACAGTGGGTTTCATGTACGTTGAGTGTTCTGCTGCTATCGTTTTTGACCTATATTGAACACCAGAGGGCGCTATAGTACAAATTTTTTACAAAACCACCTAAAAATCCCAAACCGCTCATGCGATTAGAATAAAAATTGGTATATAGAAGTTTTCAGGCACTATCTTCTTTGAACCACCTTGAATACCAGATGGTGCTGTAGTACAAATTTTTTACAAAATCGCATACTTTTAGTTGTTTTCTTAGGTTACATGTGCAAATATTTACAAAATATAAAATATTTCTTAAATATAGTAAAATTAAAAAAATTTCCGTTATTTTGACATCAAAAACATGAACATATCTTAAAAACTATGAAAAATTTTACTACAACGATATATTTAATGCAACATCGTTGCTCAAAAATGAGAAAAAAAACAATCAGAAATTTAATTTTGCGACTTTCGAGTCAAATATCTCCGCTGCTTTTGTATACATTTTGTTAAATTTTTTTTTTGTCTTAAAGCTTCATCAAAGTACTATGAAAACCTTTTTGCAAAAATACCGTTAGTTGAGTATATATATTTTAAATATTTTTTTCAAAAAACGTCTGAAATTTTGGAGTTTTCCTCACAAAAAGACTCAAAATTTGTATTTGCTGTAAAAATAATTTAAATTCAAATTCGTAAATTTTCAACTCTATTTAAAAGTTATAACATTCATAAGCAAAAGTTATTTAAATTTTACGCAAAAATTAAAAACCATTTTTGTGATTTAAAAAAACGTTAACAGTATAATCAATACCACCAAAATTTAGATTATTGAGTAACAATCAAAAGTTCTGTGTTATCTCGATTACAACTTTTGGTTCGAATATCCTTCACACAGGACACTGTGGATAAGAATCGTGAGTGGCATCGTGTTTACCAATATATTGTTAGTTTAAGCCCATACCTACTTTTGCTTTAAGACATACGTAGTTTTTTTTATAAAAGTCAAAGCATTTTAAGGTCGTTATTTTTTACTGTTTTCCTCAAAAAACAACTTTGTCCTTGCGGGACAGGAAGACATCCTTTTTTTTCCTTAAATTTTTTTTGGGTGATCTTGACAACCCCATGCAACTTTTGAGACCTCTTAGAATGTGAAATTCGAAAAAAAATTGTAATTCGATACGCCCTAATGTCCATCTACTAGAAAACTGGGATGAGCATTATATAAGAGGGTGTGGCTCCGCCCATACAGTTAAAATTTGTATTATCGAATAGCTTTGAAAGTAAAAGTAGCAATACTTACATACAAACTCAAAATGGAGTTACTATTTGGTGATCTCCTGCTACTGGGAAACTGTAACGGGCAGTGGAAAGTAACAGTGGTGTCAAACTATGAGTCTAGGAAAAGTTTTGAATACACCTATTATGTTCCCATATAGTTGCAGGGTGCAGCAACGCGCGCTGGGAAAAGGCTAGTATTTTCAATAAAAATACCAAAAAAAAAATACAAAAAATCAATTTTTAAAAGGTCGAATTTCGACCAAAGGCGACACTAGTAACTTTAATTTTGAAAATATGTACATATATTTTAAGAAATATCTATTTCTTATGGTTACATTTTTTGTATGTATATTTTTATATCATTATCAGAGTTTAGCACAAATTTTCGTTTCAAATTTCAACATTGCAAAGTAACGCGAATTCACGCCCACTGTCGTTACGCCCACTCACAAACAGTTTCCAATTTCCTTTTCAATCAAAAATTTTATGCATAACTTCAAACGATGCAAATTAGCTTTACATGCAGTGCAGCCAGCTGTCAAAATGCAGGCATAACGCCGACGCATTGCGGCGAATTGGTGGCTTGCAACTCCGAACGTAGCAGATCGAGTGTGGACGCACAAATAGGCGTAGGTAAAGAAAACATTGAAATCTTATACATGTGAGTGTATACAACAGTGTGAAGGGGTTAAAAATATTAACACAAAAAGTTAAAATTTCACTTTGACGCTTAAATGACAGCAGCAGCAGCAGCAGCAGCAGCAGCAGTTGCATGAGCGGCAGCAACAGCAACAACCACTTCAAACAACAGCAACAACTATAGAAAATAGCGACAGCATATTTGCACATCAATTGCACAAATATGGCAACACTGAACGCCAACAGTTTTCCGCTTTGGTGACAAGTTTATGTGTGCATTTGTGTGTGAGTGAGTGCGCGAGTGTGTGTTAGTGTGTGTATGTTTGCTTAATATGGCAAACTAGCTGTGTTTGCTTGTGCGTTAGCTTAGCAACTGTAAAAATTAACGCCGTTAACTGCCGCGCACTCATGCACTCGGCCTACCTTTATTTGGCGTGGAATTTTCATTATTTTTTCTGTCTCTTTTTTCAGTTATTTCAGTTTTTTTTTTTTTTTTGTCGCTGTGCTACTGACAACAATGGCGCAGCGGAAATGAGTTTGAGGTTAGGTTAAGCAAACAAGCATATCTAAAAATATGCCACTTTTATTTATATCTATGTCTTTGCAACATATTAAAAAAAAAAAAGAAATACATTTGCCCAGCCACCCCCGCTTTAGCACAAGCCATATGTTATTGGCCACCCGTTCGCATACTGAAATCAACGGCCTGGTTTAAGCGTTACAAGAGAAGAAAATAAAAACCAAATAAAAAAAAAAAATAAAAAAAAATAAAAAAAAAATGTCAAACGCTAGCACATCCGACGCACGTTTCCAATTCAACGCATAGCAACGAGACAAAACCTAGCGCGCGCACAACGTAATGTTACGTTACGTCCGGTGCGTTCCAATTAATTTAGATAACAAACTAGCAACAACAACAACAACAACGGCCACATTCAATATGCCTTCAGCTTGTTGCGCAGCCCACATTTATTGACGCTGCTGCGTCTGATTTGTCGATTTTTTTTTTACATTTAATCTTTCTGGGCGCAGTTGCAAAATATATGCTCCAAAAACGTTAACTTTTCCTCAAACGAAAATCGTAAGTTTCTCTATTACTTACTGTATCTTTTATGCACCACGCACTTTGTCACATTTTTGGTGGCCCATGTGGCAACACCCGCGCACATTGCACGCATAGCATTAACATTATTTTATTGTTTTTTTTTCTTTATCTTAATGTTGAAAGTCGCTTGAAATTAGTTTGATTTTGAGTGCTGTTGACAATCAGCACCAATTACAACAACAACAACAACAACAATAACAACAACGTCGTTATTGATGCTATTTCAAGCAATAGCGACGGCGTTTACCTACAAATGGCAACAACTATTGCGTCGGCGTTTGTTTGCGCGGCTCGTCAAGCGTTATTTATTTGTTTTTTTTTTTTCATCAATCTATTTTATAAAATTTTCTTATAACACATTTCATTCATGCTCGCCTGTCTTAAATCATTCATTAATTCGGTGCTTTTCGTTTATTGAGTTAATATTGACACTTTGTATGCGGTCCGCTGCGATTTGAGTGCGACAGGCGACTCTTATATTCGGGGTTGTTATGGAAACCGACAACTGCCAAAATCAGATTTGAAATCGACACAGATTTCGTTTTGGTGTTACAGGAACTGATTATCGATTTTCAAGCTGTTTTCATTTTCGAAATTGTTTTTGTGTCGGTATTAGGTGTTACAGAAACCGATTTATCGACTTGATTGTCTGTTTTAAAACGAGCAGCTGACAGTTGTCAGAATAACTCTGAAGTGTGTGTGCTAGCTTTTTAAAACCTGCAAAACATTTAGAAAAATGTAAGTAATGAATGATTTCAATTATTTTTGTTAAGTTTATTATTTGTATTTCGAATTAGGGGAAAACACAAGAACGCAGCCCAAATTGCAACCATCATTGAGTTTATGGAGAACCACCCGGACCTGGCCAAGGGCTTCACCAAAAAAGACAAGCCGCTTGTTGAATCTTTTTGGCAGGAACTAGTGGTGAGCTTAAATGCAGCCGGACCCCCTACAAAAGACTTAATTGGCTGGAAAAAGGTAAATATGCCAAAAAATAATTGCAATTTTTTATTGAAGCCTTCGAATTGCTTTAGGTATGGACGGAGTGGAAGAGTGAAGTGAAGAAGAAGTTAGCACACAACAGAGTGGAAGCACGAGCAACTGGTGGTGGTCCATTTACAAAACACCACCTTACCAATGCAGATGAGGCTATCGTCCGCATATGTGGAATTGGGCAAGCGGTAGAGGGTATTCCAGGTGTGCCATTGGGCTTAAGCGAAGATGTGGCAGACGAAAGTGATAACGAAATGCCATCGACTTCTGCAAAAAAAAGATGCCTGACTCCACACACTTCCAACACGCCGAAAAAATTGAAGCCGGAGCCCATTTCTCAGCGTTTAACAACGTTTCTTGGTAAGGATAATGACTGCAAGGAGGAGTTAAATAAAAAAATTGATGAACTCATTGCAATCGAAAAAGAAAATGCGAGCAGTTTGAGGAGAGTATACCGCGCAATTGAAAAAAGCAACGAGTCAGTTGGAAAGGCGGTAACGGAGTTAAAAAATGAATTCCAAAGCATGAGTGAGCGCATGTTGACTGCCATGCAAAACAAAAATGAATTAAAAAAGCAGCAGCTGGAGCTGGATATTGCCAAATTTGATTTTGAAAAGCAAAACAAGTGATGATTTTTGTTCCTTTCTTATTTTTAAGTAACATGTACCTCAGAACAGTGATTAATTTTTTTTTTTAAGTTTATCTATAAGAACAAAGCCTTTTTTACACTAAAATATCTAACATATGAATTAAATGTGATAATGAAGTATTTTATTTTTTGTTTTTTTTATTTACAACAAACAATCGGCTATTTCATCTCTTATCCTCTGACCTTCACTTTGTAACGCCAAAGTAGAAAACGACACATCATCACTTCCAGTCTCAGATGATTGCAAGACGTCTTCAACATTTTCAATGTTGTAACTCCTACATATGTTGTGGAGGGCGCAGCAAGCATTTATAATTTTTACAGTTTTTTGCGGGCTGTAGTGCAACGTGTCCAGTAAGCAGCGAAAGCGACTTTTTAGCACCCCTATTGTCCTTTCAACAATATTTCTCGCCGAAGAATGTGCCATATTAAATTTATACTCCCGAGAGTTATATTGCGAATCTCTATACGGCGTTAAGAGAAATGGTTCAATGCCATAACCACAGTCTCCAAGCAGCCTGTTCGTACGATCGCCGGCCTCATATTGCCTGAGATAAAATTGGCGAGCGCTGCTAATATTCCAGACAAAAGAGTCGTGGCTGGATCCAGGATATCGTGCATCTACCGCTCGAATCAACATATTGTTGTCACAAATCTTGTAAATAAACTGTTGAAAAGCAATAACAAAATATTATTATTTTTGACTTACAATCATCGCATTTATGCTAAAATAGCCTTTACGGTTGTAGTATAAATGTTCATCAATGGATGGTTTCACAATTTTTATGTGCGTTCCGTCGATGCAACCAGTAATACCTGGAATGCGGTACCTGGTATAAAAATGGTCTCTTGACTTTCGTTTTTCGTTTTCATCCATCGCCAGTTGCACCCAGGTGCGACAAATCGACCGCTCCAGAGCCTTCAGTACTTCTCTTAACACAATAGACACTGTGGGCCTCGCCAAACACACGTTCACGTCGTTTCCAACAGATCGTTGATACGACCCCTCCGCAAAAAATCTTAAAGCCGCCGCTAGTTGCAGCACAGGAGGAATAGACATATTTTTCAAATAAGATGTGGTGGTTTCAAGTACCATAACAAACGCTTCTTTATTTGGCCGGAATTGATCAACGAATCTGTATTAAAAATTTGCACATATATTTTTATATGGTTAAATGCAAAAAGACGAAATTACACAGATTCCGGTAGCTCTAACGGATTGCATTTGTCTCTCAACACTTTCCGCCTTATCCTTTCGGTAAACTCATCCTCGGATTCTCTCATTAAAATAAATGCTGCTACAGCAGAGGCCATTTTTTGGAATTTATTTAATTTTCTTTTAAAATCTTTGCACAATCACTGAAAGTCATTCACAACATAAAATCGAAACATGCAAGCCATTTTGTTGACAGCTGAGCGAATCAGCTGATTCGAATATCGGTTTTGGCTGTTTTCGAAAATAGTAAAACCAAGTCGGTTTCATAACACCATTATAAACCGATATCGATTTCAATTCTGATTCTGTGTCAATTCTGTGTCGGTTTCCATAACAACCCTGATTATTTGTTTGAAGTTACGTCACCTTCATCAGCGAACTGACTATAACGTGCTTATTGCATATTGGATATTCCATGTCTATCGTAGCGATTTCGTTGAAAAATAAATTGAAGTTGGCTGTATCGTGGACATACCCGTTGCTTTTTGACGTGACAGCGTATCTCGTTGGCCTTATTTTTGTCACTATCCTTACCATTATTTCCAAATTTGTCCTCATGAATATACTTATCCTTATATTTGATCTATTCACCTTCCTTCTCTAGATATCTTTGCCAGAGAGTGTGCTAACTCAGGAGCCCTCAGACTAAGAGAATCTGGAAATTGGATAGGTAATAGCTGCGGTCACACGGTACTTCTGAACACGTCGGTCCCCGACAAAACAAATTACTGTGTACCTTCTTTAAATCTTGAAAAGGACTATGAAGTTCTCATCCCTTCACGGCTAGGCTGGGCTAACAAAACCCCTCTTTAAATAAATGGAATTGAAATCTTTACAGACGGATCCAAGCTTCAAAAACAAGTAGGGGGAAGAATTTTCTCCCAAGATCTGGGAATAGAAGTTTCCTTTAGACTCCCAAACTATTGTAGTGTCTACCAAGCGGAGATGATGGCTCTATATGAAACCGCTAAGGTTTTAGGTGAGAGAGACCTTAGGGGAAAGAATATTTTAATAGATTTTATTCTCAGATAGTCAAGCTGTGCTCAAAGCGCTGAACTCGCATATTGATAACTCAAAAACTCTCACTGAGCGCCGCAGATCTCTTAACGAGATGGCAAGGTTATTCAGGATCCACCTCATATGGGTACCTGGTCATAGGAATATCGAGGGCAATAATCTGGCTGACGAATTGGCAAGGAAGCTTACGACCTCGAACACCCTCTTAAATGAGGATTTCATTGGTATACCCATGTCCTCCTATAAACTACAGTGCAAGAATAATTCTTTGAGTCTTTCACAAGTACGTTGGGAACACATTGACACACGCACTAAAGCACTACATAAATTAAGCAGGATAAACCTTTAACCTTTGTGGTGTCCATGGCGTAGTTGGTTAAAGTGTGTGGCCTCTATGTCAACGAACCTGGAGACCCGGGTTCGAACCCAGCAGCGACAGAAAATTATTTGAATTAAAATAATTTTTCTGTACGGCCGCCACCTCTCTGCAGACAATGGCAAACCTCAGAGAGTAATCAAAATGCCATGTAAAGATTCTTGAGAACAAGAACATTTCGTTCAATGCCGTTCGGAGTCGGCGTTAAACCTGTAGGCCCGGTTTCGGTCAATAACACGCACAACACAATTGATCATAAGAAGCTAGGTCAAAGTTCTTACAAGGGCTGAAATGGCCATTTATTTATTTTTTTTTTTAACCTTTAAAAAATAGTAGGAATCCTCACGGGTCACTGTCTAATCGGAATACATGCTCTTCGATTGGGACTTACATCAAATGATTTCTGCAGAAGTTGCAAATGCGAGAAAGAGGTAGAAAATGTCTAGCATTTCCTCTGCGAATGTCCGGCGCTAAGTAAAAGAAGATTGGAAACTGTGGGCCATCCCTTCTTAAATGAACCCACCGAAGTCTCATGCCTGGAAATCAGGCATATAATAAAATTCATAATCCGTTCGAACTGGTTTGTTGAGGAGGCATATCTCTCATAGGTCAAAAGAGATTTTGCGGTATCACAACGGGCCTGCACTGGCCTAAGTGTACGAGTCGTCTGCCGGCTCAGCCATAAGAACCTAACCCAACCTAACCTAACCTATATTTGACCTAATAATTGTGCTATTTCTTGTCCAGACTCTTGATTAAATCCATGACCAACCAAATTCTTGACTTTATTCTTGTCCAAATCCCTTTCCTAATCCTTATTCCACTTCTTTTCCCAAATTTTTATCCTAAATCATATACTAAGTGTCTCCAAATCCTTTTTCTATTCCTTGTCCTTATCCTTTTCTATATCTTGCCCTCAATATTGTTTTGGGTGAGTCTAAATTTTTGTCATTATCCTTTTCCCAATCCTTTTATCTGAATTCTTTTCCGAATCCTTATCCAATTCAATAAGGTAATCTTTATGCAAATCTTTTGTAATCCTTTCCCTCATATTTAACCTTATTGTAATTGAAAATTTTTTTAATATACAGCTTTTGCTATTTCATTTGGTACGTCCATCACTCTTGCCAGAACTTCGGTAGACAGGTTCTCGCATTCTTGGCGAATATTCTCCTTAAGAACTTGAAGAGTCTGAGGCTTGTTGACGTACACCTGCGATTTCAAAAAACCCCAAAAAAAAAAAAGTCTGGCCGGCCAGTGCAAATCACCAAAACGAGAGGTTAAACGACCCGGAAATGCTACCTTCAGTATATCGGTTGTGGCTCGAGCAGTGTGCGCCGTTACAGCGTTCTGTTGAAACCACATGTTCTCCAGTCCCAATTCATTCAATTGAGGAAGAAAACATTCGGCAATCATGGTTATGAGCGCGCGCCGTCCACAGTCGTCGTTTGGCCAGCGGCGTTCTCAAAAAAAATAATGGCCCGATGACTCCTCCAGCGTAAACAGCACACCACGCAGTAACTTTGAGCGGATGTAATTGCTCTTCGCGGGTGATACACGGGTTTTCGGTGCGTAACCGCAAAGATGGAAATGAGCCTCATCGCTCATGATAATTTTCGATAAAAAATCTTCGTTAAGATTCAGGATAGTATGAGGTTAGGTTACACGCGGTTGGCGGTCAACAGCTAATGCTACGCTGATGCACTGTCTGCCCTTTGTAAGGGAATATCTTCAAATCTTTCACCAAAATTCTGCGTAGGGACCGCCGGCTAATGCCCAATTGGCGTCTGCCAATTGTCGATGTTCCGGGCTCTTCTTCGACATCTTGGGTAACAGCAGCGATATTCTCAGCAGAACGGCTGCTTCCAAGGCTGGCTCTTGGAAAGATCTCGTGTTGTCGCAGTCTCTTCGAGGCGAGTGGCCAAACGCCGCAGTGTTTGTCCAGTTGGTGTCGGACAGACAGGAAATCTGCTACGAAATTCACGCTGCGCAAACACAAACGAATAATTGTTGCGCAACAAAAAAGGAAACAATTATTCCGCGTTCTTGCGGAGTAAAACGGTTATTGGCTTGTCGATTTGGATTCTGCGTTTGTTTACTTCACAAATGTCAAAACCGAATTGACATTTGGCGCCATTTGCAAAAGTTATAGGGTGTTCCAATAGTGTGATTACTTTTGCCCCACCTTGTATTTTTGTCTTGTGACCGAAAAGCTCAGCTTTACTGTCGTACCATAAAGTTTACCGTAGCGCCAACTTTCACGGAGTTAGAATTCCATGCAACCTTTTCTCATTTTTGTTGCCTTTTTATTGTAACAACAAGATGTAAAAAATCTGTCTTTGAATATAGCTCACAATTGTTTAAATGTCTCTTAAATTTTAATTGGATTATAAAATGGAGGCACATGGAGGCCATGTATGGAATACAAAATCTTTCGAATGGCCACCGGCCTAGCTTAAAGACCTTAATACATTTTTCGAAATCTTTGTTGACTCTTTCGCATAAATTGGGCTCTATTTTGGTGATGGCGACTTCGATGTCACTTTGAGAGTTGAAATTGTTGGCGGAATATTAGCGAAATAATTACTCTTAACATTACTCTTAACATTGCTCTTAACATTACTCTTAACATTACTCTTAACATCACCGATCAACGGTCTTAAATCGCAAGATCTTGACAGCCAATTGATGTCACCGAAACATGAAATTGCGCGAACAGGGAACTTTGTGTGCAATAACTCAATTGTATACTCCAGGTCCGATCACAAAAATATTGTTTATCGTGTCTCTGTAGCGCACTCGAATAACTGAAACGTCGCTTCTTTAGTCATTTTCGAAAAAGTACGGTCTATGAGGCTTCCGGTCCACAATCCGCTGCAAAAAGTCAGTGGTTGTGAGTGCATTTGCATCTTATGAAACACTCGTGGGTTTTCGGAGGTCTAAATATTCCAATATTACTTATTAACTTAGCGCCCAATGTGAAAACGAGCTTCGTCAGAAATAACGACTTTTTTGCAAATACCACCGTCACCATTCACTTTTTCCAAACACAAACAGAGAATGAAAGGCTTTGCTGGTGGTACTTCGACTACAGTTCTTGAGTCAATTGGACCTTGTACACATGCAGAGCCATATCTTTTGGCAAAATTTACAGCAGCGTGGACGTGGAGAGATCGAGTTCTTGAGCACGGTGACGAATTGAGGTGCTTCAGGCGTTTTTAGCACTTTGCTCCATCTCGTCGATATTTTCAGTCGACTGTGCGGGGGCGAAGCTGTTTCGTTGTCTTTACATCTTGTACTGAACCACTCTCTGGAAATTTTTTGATTACGTTGAACACACACGTCACGGGCCGAAGTCGTTTCGGTATCATCTCATCTTGCACTGAGCCAGGCCCCTGGAATTTTTTGATTATTTTGCTCACAAACGTCTCAGAAGACAGATGAAACGTGTTGCTAACACTCGTTTCAGAAGATAGATGAAACGAGGAAAATTTTCTCGAATTTTGCGCATCGTAACTACGGTTGACCGCGAATTTTCGTAATTAAACTCCACAAGTTGTTGTCCTTTATTTCACTTTAAACATTCTATGGTGAATTATCTGCATTTATAAATGACAAATGTCACATTTGATTGGGTCGTTTTCAACACTTTCCTTCACTACGTTGATATTTTCGACGTAGTAAAAAATGTTGTCCTTTCTTGCACGTTCAAATATTTTATGATAAATTTCTCGCATTTATGAATGACAAATATCAACATATGATAAACGCCAAACGCTAAAACTATCACATAATACGCCTTTCTAACCTTACACCTCTTGTTTATTATAGTTTAAACTTTAATCACAAGATTTGGTTGCTACATGATGTGCAATTGAATAAAATCTTGGGGATATTGGATAATATTGGATAATGAAAGATTACGGAGTCTTAAAATGAAGTGAGTCTTCACTTTATTTGAATGACTTGGATTTTGGAGAGTTTTATACAAGAATAGTCCCAGAAGTACAAGACCTGACATATGTATATTTAGATGCCGTTTGTTGTTTGAAATTAATGACTATGGTAGGAAGTACCAACCTTATAAAGCTTTAGTTTGAAGTTGGACGATGCTACGTTGTTCAGTAATTATTTGAAAGCCGTCAATAGTGAACGCCCTAAGTGAATTTGTATGTTAAACATGGAACACATTTGTCAACGTTATATGATAAGTAATGTTAGATTTGGTTGACACGGCTGTCTCTTATGAGACACACTTAGGCCCATTGTGGTACCAGGGGTTAGTTATTACATGTGTTAGTATATGTGGTACAGGGGTAAGAGCTATTTATAAAGCTGAGTATCCGGTAGACCGAAAATTTTGAGACCTCGCTAAGGTCACTGTGGAACCAGTTACCTAGGAAAAAGTGGCGCTTTCTGGCCAGCATTGGGCATGTGCAGAGAAGATGTGTTGTGGATTTTACCTCCTTATCGTCTCTGCAGCTTCTGCAGAAGTCGTTATGGAAGATTTTTAGACTTTGGTCATAGTTTCCAATTAGGCAGTGTCCTGTTAGAACGCATATGACAATATTTATTTGGTCCCTTTTAAAGGAAATTAGTTCCTTTGAGCATTTTCAGTTCAGGGTTGGCCAAACTTGACGCGCCGTACGGCATATACAGGGTTTTCCAATAGGGACTTGACAACTTTGAATTAAATTTCTGAACGCACCTTTTCACTAATCATCAAATTGTCACTGTCAATTTATTCAGTAAATTCAACATTTTCATCGTGGTAAAGAACATGAACAAACAACGTCTGGAAATAATAAAAATTTACTACCGAAATTCGGAGTCGGTGTTCGCAACTTTAAGAGCGTCAGCTACAATTTTCGGTTGTAATTCTCGCCCTAGTAGACAGAAAATAACAAGTTTCGTGCAAAAATTTGAGTCTACATTTTCGTTGTGTGATGTTGCTATGCCAGTGAGACAACGGGTTGGTCGAAGTGTCAAAAATATCGCTGCCGTTCAGGCGTCCGAGCAAACAATACAAAACAGTCAATTCCACGGCGTTCTCAAAAATTGGGCATCGTCGAGACTATTTGAAGCTACGTATGTTCTCCGATTGGGCTCTGGAAAAGATGTGCCAATATGATGAATTTTATCGCAAAATCATCTTCAGTGACGAAGCTCATTTTTGACTCAATGGGTTCGTCAATAAGCAAAATAAGCGCTATTGGTCGGGTGAAAATCCACATGTGCTTCATGAATGACCACTTCATCCACACAAAAAAAAGTGTTTGGTGCGGTTTGCATGCCGGCGGCGTCATTGGACAATATTTTTTCGTCGACGAAAGCGATCGTAACGTTACTGTGGCCATCGTTATCGCGCCATGATTACCGATTATTTTTGACCCGAATTGGAAGATATGGACTTGGATGACATGTGGTTCCAACGGGATGGTGCCACAAGCCACACAGCACACGTAAAAATCGATTTCTTGAAGAGTAAGTTTGATGAGTTGTTATCTCAAGAAATGGGCCATTCGATTGGCTGCCTCCTTCGTGCAATTTAAGGCTTCTAGACTATTTTCTTTGGGGCTACGTCATGTCATTGGTCTATTCCAACAAGCCGACGGCGTTGGAAGAGCTCAGAGCCAACATTGAACGCGAAATAGCGGCCGTTTCATACGTGCCCGCTACATACGTGCCCGCGGTGGCCATATGAACGAAGTCGAATTTCATTCATAAATGTTTTAATTGCACTTCAAGCCGATAATAAAGTTTGTGAAATATCTCAAATGGTTTGCGTTTTATTTGAAAAAAAAGTTGTCAAGTCCTTAATAGAAAACCCTTTACTACCCGCAGGCCGCCGAGTGTTGGTACTTTCAAGAGATAGTTCATTTGTGAGTAATTTACATGTGGCGAGAGTTATTCCAATTAGTTACTTATCTGACGATAAGGGTTGGGTAGTACCGTTTCGAGCGACTTCGTCTGCTTTGCAGTTTCTTGGGAAGTCTCTATGTCCGGGGATCCAACATAGACATATATAAAATAGCTGCTCTGCCATTTTATTTAGAGATCTGCGGCAGCTTAGGACTGTTTTAGATGATGTTACAGCAGATTCCAGGACTTTCAAAGTGGCTTGCCTATCAAATAGAATACAAATATCTTTAATTGATATATCATTCATCTGAAGTCAAGTAACGGCTTCGTGTATCGCAGTAACTTCCGCTTGGAAGACACTGCAGTGGTCGGCGAGCCTAAAGGCGAGGTTGATGTTTAGTGATTTAGAGTAAACTCCTCCCCCTACATTATGTGATGTAAGACTAAAATCTGAGTCGAATCAATAATAAAGCGGAGCTAGATTCTACTCTTGGTGAGTCTGCTTCGTCATTTACAACAGTATAATTTTGGATGATAGAGTTTAAACGAGACCGTACGAACTGCCTAGATGAACGTCGCAGTGGTCGACTAAATGAAGACCACGCCAGAAATGGTGAAGAAAATCCGTAAAATGGTCCACAAGGATTGGATGACGGTCGACTGGGCATTTCAAAAAGTGTTGTACAGTGTGTAAAAAAAAATAAAAAATATATAACTGGCCATTTCAGCCCTTGAAAGGACTTTGACCTAGCTTTTTATGATCAATTGTGTTGTGCGTGTTATTAAGTTTGTACACAATTGACCGAGAAATGGACCTACAGGCTTAACGCCGACTCCGAACGGCGATGAACGGAATGTTCTTGTTCTCAAGAAGCTTTACATGGCATTTTTATTACTCTCTGAGGTTTGCCATTGTCTGCAGAGAGGTGGCGGTCGTACAGAAAAATTATTTTAATTCAAATAATTTCTGTCGCTGCTGGGGTTCGAACCTGCGTCTCCAGGTTCGTTGACATAGCGGCCACGCACTTTAACCAACTACGCCACGAACGCCACAACGTTGTACATTGTGTATTGACTGAAAATTGGGACATGAGAAAGCTGTTCACAATATGGGTGTCGTGATTGCTCCAATGGAACAAAAACAGCGTCGTAAGGATGTTTCAGTCGAGTGAAACTTCGAGGCGATATTTCACTGCAATAAAGCTTGTGGATTCATAAAAAAGGGTTGATTCATAACCTTGGATGAAACAGGAGTCCTTCACTTCACATCTGAGACGAACGAACATTCAGAACAATGGACTTAAAGGGAAGAATCGGCTCCAATGAAGGTAAACACGGTTCGATCTACAGGCAAGGTCATGGAGTCTGTATTTTGGGATACGCGTGGGATAATTTTCATTGAAAAAAATCAAAGGCGAGTATTATGCGAACTTATTGCAGCGTTTCAGTGACGAAGTTAAGAAAAAATGGCCGCATTTGGCGAAAAAGAAAGTTTTGTTTCATCAAGACAAATCGTCAGTTCACCATTTGTTTTCACGAAGGCCAAAATCAATGAGTTTAAGTTCGAATTGCTTTCTCAGGCACCCTATTCGTCAGATTGAGGCCGCTCAGATGATTTTCTGTTTCCAAGCATAAAAAAAAAAAATAGCTCGGTGGTAAAAGATTTGCCAACATTGGCGGAGATGGAGTTTCCGATTAATGGTTATTTTTAGGAGCGCTATGGTTCTGACTTTAAATAGGATCTGAAAGCTATTGAACATCGCTAGGAAAAGTGTATCGAGCTTAAAGGAGACGATGTAAAGAAATACATATATTTTTTTCCCCCAATTTTTGTTTTGTTTGTTAGGTTGATTGCTTCTGGGATAACCCTCGTAAGTTATTGGTATTTATTTTATATTGAAAGGGATATAAAATATTTACTTATCCCAAACCCTAACGGGGACATAGTGAATGAATTTTTCATCAATTTTCCATGACCATAGGCATCCACAGGAATTTTTCCAGGGGGGGAGGGGTGTGCAAAGGTATGCATTGGTGTGCACGAATATGAAAATTATTACATGAGACTGTTACATATATACACAGGAAATAAAAATATATGAAATTTTTCAAGTCTAAGGGGGGCAAGTGCCCCTCCCTGTTTCCCCCTGTGGACGCCCTTGGCCATACCTATGATATGACTTCAAACCGTAAAAATTCGTATCAAAATTCGCGTATTATTTGCTGAACCTAGGTTAGCCAAGACATTAGCAAAGATTTTTCGTCATTTTTTTTCTATTTGGTGCACTTCAGATGCATTTCAATTCTGACCCTTTGAGGGTTACTTATATTCACTTATAACATGAAATTTGCTATAATTCATGACTTAAAAGTAGCGAATTTATTTTATGTTGTCTCAAAATCATTCAGTCACAATCACTCAAACGCACACACACACACAAACATACGAACACGACATCACTAATTTCAACATACATACTTGATGATACGATGTCGTCAAATAAGTATGTGCAAAGCCATGGAAAACCAGCTAGACTGATCGTCGCCATAAATCAGAGTTTGTCAGATGCTTGAAACAACCAGCAAAACAATTCTGCTGCTCATGCAAGATCTACCTACTTTTTTTTTAAGATTCATGAATGGTACTCAAAGAAAAAAACCAAACAAAAATTTAAAAAAAAAAAAAACAAAAAAACTAAGCAAATAAAATGAGCTGAAGATGATCACAAAATAAAAGCGTTGAACAAGTGGTGTGGGTGCCGTTTATAAAGCAAATAACAGGAATAGAGCCAGAAAGTTCTATATGGTCAGCAGCAACTGGCTGGCAAAGTAGTTGGAGATGTATCTACAAGCTGAAAAATTATAGCCAGCAAAAATTTCCCTTTTCCACATATTAAAAACTCAGCAAATTAACGAGTAACCAAAAACATTAGAGAAAATTCATAAAATTTAATATCATCTGCAGCATTGCCATTAAATATGAACTTAAGTGGCAACGCCATTCATAATAAAAAGATATAATATGTAATAAAAAAAATAATAATAATAATTGTGCCTTAGAATAAAATGTTGATAAGCAGAGCGTTTAAATTTTATGAATCAAAGTTTTTATACCTTAGCGTATGTGCCAAATAAATAAAATCAAATAAAATACAAAACGACACAGATAATATTGCCCCCCTCCCCTCCCCCCTCTTAGCCTTTATGTCGCGATCACAGCCAACTAGATACTCACTCGTATTGGTGCAACATACAAATGTACATACATAAATGTTCATATATTCATACATATATAGCACTTATCTATGAGATACAAATGGACGGATACAAGTTTGCCTACATAAAAGAGCTGAACGATACGAAACGAGTGAGCGAGTGTGCAACAACAGCGACAACAACAAATTATATGAAGGCGAAATTGCTTTTATTAAAATAAAAAATAAACGAAAACTAAAACCTAAAGTATCGCATAACTAAAAGATATAAAATTTTAATGTATCTCTAGTTATAAAAAAAAAACAAAAATAATGTAAATATGTTAGTTATTGTAACGTGAAAACTTAAAGAATATCTTACAAAAATAACAACAAAATCAAGCATAGGCTGCGCTCATAAAATGCATAAACTAAGGCTTGCACATTGGGCCAACATCGGTGTTTGGATCAAAAAAATTAAAAAAAAAAAACTAAGAATTTCAAAACTTATGCCTTAAGCCAATCATGCCCACGTAGTGGCCCATATGGCCCACGTGGCCCTTCATACGAATTTTTTTCTATCTTAATTTTGTCTTTGCGATGAGCCAAATTCAAAGAACGCATGCAAAAAACAACAACACAAACCTCACTCGTTCAGTGTTCAGCACATTTTCCAGCGAGCTTTACAAAAACAAATGCATGCAAAGCCAAAATAAAAAACCCACACTCGATGATGTCGATGCTGAAGCTGATTGTCCCGTTACTTGTGTGTCGAGTAATTTTTCATGCAAGTATTGTTATTGTAACAGAAATTAAGACTGGCAGTGTACTTCATGATATGTAATTTTATTGCATTGTAATTGTTTTTGTTTTGTTTTGTTTGATTTTTTGCCAAAAGAAACGATGAGCAACATTTTGTGTTTGTTTTGTTTTTTAAGCATTGGCCCGCGCTTAAAATTTCTTGGGCCCCACTGCCTTAAACAGAACTAAAATGTCTTGCTTACTCCATTACGGCAGGGACGGGTGTTTTTTTATCGCACTTTTAAGCGAGTGTGTTTCTATTTAAGACAGGACTAGGAAAATTTTGAGATCATCTCTTCTGGCGCAATATAAGCTGATCTTTTAAAATCTGTCAACTTATTTTTGAAGAAATGTTACCGTAAGTATAGTATAGGGTTCTTTTTCAAATGGTTTAGTAATTTTAATTTAAATAAAATGCTGAAATTAAATAATTTCAAATTGATAGTTGGCCTTATTAGCCATTGGATTTCGGGAATGTGGCCACCAGGGCTGGTTCAGATATGGCGCATTCTGGAAGTCCAATTTTCAAACACTCCGAGTGCTGCGCGCGATAGAGCATTGATTCATTTCAGTCCTCCTCAATACTACGAAATGTGAATGGTAATAACAATTAGGACTCGTTCATAAACAACGTTACCAATTTTTTTGTTTTTTTCACCCGACCCCCCCCCCCCTCCCCTTCTTACTTACTTACTTATCTGGCGCTTACAACCGTTGGTCGGTTTTGGCCTCCTATAAGAATTTGCGCCAGCCATTTCTGTTTTGCGCTTGTTGGCGCCAGTTGGAAACACCAAGCGTGGTCAGGTTATTCAACACCTGATCCTTCCAACGAAGATGTGGGCGTCCTTTTCCGCTTTGACCACCACCGGGCACCGAATCGAATATTTTTTTCGCTGGAGCGTCGTTTTCCATTCGCTCAACATGACCTAGCCAACGGAGCCGCTCGATTTTAATGCGCTTAACTATGTCGATGTCAGCGTACAGCTCATACAGCTCGTGGTTCCATCGAATTCGGTACTCGCCATTGACGCAGATTGGATGGAAGATCTTACGAAGAATCTTTCTCTCGAAGGCCTCCAAAGTCTTTACATCCGAACTGCTCAACGTCCAGGTTTGTGCTGCATATAATAGGACGGGCATGATAAGTGACTTATAGAGCGTGAGTTTTGTTCGTCGAGAGAGGGTTCTGCTCCTCAATTGCCTACTCAGCCCAAAGTAACACCTGTTGGCAAGAGTTATCCTTCGCTTTATCTCAATACTGACATCGTTGAAAGAGTTTACGCTGGATCCCAGGTAGACGAAGTCCTTAACGACCTCGAAGGAGATGTTGTCAACAGTGACGTGGTTTCCAAGACGCTGGGACTGTTTATTTGTTGACACTAGGTATTTCGTCTTATCTGCGTTCACTACAAGACCCATTCGACTCGACTCTTTCGCTAATCTGGAGAATGCTGCACTGACTTCGCACGTATTATGGCCAATGATATCGATATCATCAGCATACGCCAGCAGCATAATACTTTTGTAGAATATAGTTCCACTACGTCTCAAATCAGCAGCTCGGATGATTTTCTCTGTCATTAGGTTGAAAAAGTCGCACGATAAGTGATCACCTTGTCTGAAACCTGGTTTGGTATCGAATGGAGGAGTGAGATCCTTCCCGATCTTAACCGTGCTGCTGGTGTTGCTCAGTGTCATTCTGCAAAGGCGGATGAGCTTTGCAGGAATACCAAATTCAGACATGGTGGAGTATACTCCATATAGATGATTCCTTATTGGACTGTCGAAGGCGGCTTTGTAATCGACAAAAAGATGGTGTGTGTCGATTTGTTTCTCTAAGGTCTTCTCCAAGATTTGTCGTAGCGTAAATATCTGGTCTATAGTGGATTTGTCAGGTCTGAAGCCACACTGATAAGGTCCAATCAGCTGGTCTACGATTGGCTTCAGTCTTTCACATAATACGCTCGACAGGACTTTATATGCGATAATAAGAAGGCTTATCCCACGGTAATTGGCGCAAGTGATGGGATCGCCTTTCTTGTTGACTGGGCAGAGCACACTGAGGTTCCAATCATTTGGAATGCATTTTTCCGACCATATTCTGCATAGGAGCTCATGAATGCATTTAATTAGAACTTCGCCTCCATTCTTGAAGAGCTCAGCAGGTAAGCCATCGGCTCCTGCGGCTTTGTACTTTTTAAGCCGAGCTATAGTTTTCAAGACTTCACTATGGTCGGGCTGCGGAACTTCAACGCTGTCGTCCAAAATTGGGGTTTCCGGGATATCATGTCTATTGGCGGAATCGTTGTCGTCGTCGCCTAGAGAAGTATTCACTCCACATCATCAGTGTACTCTGGATATCTGTCACTAGCTTCCCGTTTTCATCCTCGCAGGAAGAGGCCCCGGTCTTGAAACCATCGGCCAGGCGTTCTTATTTTTTCGAAAAATTTTCGGACCTTATTCCTGACACCATGCATCTCAATCTTCTCGCACTCACGCTTTTTCGCTTCTCTTTTCTTATGCCTGAAAAAGCGTCTCTCTTCCCTCCTCTTCTCTTTGTAGCGCTCCTTAGCAACACGCTTTGCAACCGACTGCAGAGTAGCTTTGTAGGCGGAGTCTTTTTCTCCAGTGTCATCGCGAAACTCCTGGTCGTTCTACTGGTTTCGGCGAGGGCGGTGATAGCCAATCAGCGACAAAATAATGATCCGAGTCTATATTGGCACCGCGGATCGTGCGTACATCTAAAACACTGGAAGAGTGCCTTTCGTCAATCAAAACGTGATCTATTTGGTTGCGGGTCTTTTGATCAGAAGAAAGCCAAGTGGCTTTATTTATATTGAGATGCTTGAATCTAGTGCTATTAACGACCATGTTTCGCGCTGCGGCAAAGTCAATCAACTTCATTCCGTTATCGGAGGTATTGTCGCGGAGACTGAACTTTCCGACTGTTGGACCAAAGATATTTTCTTTTCCCACCTTGGCGTTGAAGTCACCAAGCACGATTTTTATGTCGTGGCGGGGGCTGCGCTCATAGGCCTCTTCAAGGCGCTCGTAGAAGCTGTCTGTGGTCTCATCGTCCTTATTTTCTGTCGGAGCGTGCGCACATATCAGGCTTATATTGGAAAATTTTGCCTTGAAACTAATTATGACAAGTCGCTCCTTCACTGGTGTGAATCGCAGGACATGATGCCGTAGTCGCTTGCCAACCACGAATCCGCATCCAAACTCGTGCTTCTCCGCATGGCCGCTGTAGTAAATATCACTGGATGCTTGCCGTGAGCAACCCTGTCCCTTCCATTGCATTTCTTGGATTGCAGTGATGTCAGCCTTGTATCTTCCTAAGATATATATCAGTTGGATAGAGGCACCATCCCAATTAAGGGTTCGGACATTCCAAGTGCATATCCATAAATCATTGCCAGTTTTTCTTTAGCGGTTGTCGTCATCAGATTTATGGATTATTCTTATCTTTTTTCTTATTATTTGTTTCATTGAAATGTGTTGTTACGTGGTGGTCTTTCAACCCGACGCACAACCCTTTAAAGACAGGCAGCCCACCGCTCAGATTAGCCGTCAAAATAACGGTTGCCAGTTTGCCGTTTCTAGAGAACACCACGGAGAGGTTTGAGTCGACTTGAGACGATTTCGACATGGATAATGCTGGCCTCACCAGGTTGAGTTAGTCAGACACGTTGCCATGTGAAGATCGCCCCCCTGATCCTCACGCGTTGTACTCCTTGACGATCGACGAAAAACTTAGGAGGCTGAAAACTGTCAAAGATATCTTTTAAATTATACAAGGTTTTTTGGTCATTTTACCTAAGCTTTTTTCTCGGTGCAGTTATGGATGTAAAATTATTCAAATAATAATTTTTTGCATATAGTCGTCCTGGAAATTTCTGTTGTTACAAAGCCCTTATTGGTTGTGTTGTGTAACTTGTGGCCCTAACTTGTTGAAACCACATATAGTCCAGATACATATCTTCAATTTCAGGTAAAATAAAATCGGTTACCATGCGGCCATAGCACTCAGAATTTACTGTAAAGGTTGCTCCTTGATCGTTTTAAAAAAAATAGGGACCAATGACACCACTAGACCATAATGCTTACCAGACAGTCACTTTTTGTGGATGCAATGGCTTCTCCACAAGCGGATTGGAGATGGATGTGGCTTGCGGATTTTCAGAGCCCCATATATGGCAATTTTGCTTATTCACATATCCACCTAGCGCGAAATGGGCATCATCACTGAAGAAATTTGCTTCGATCATCAGCATTTTACAAAAAATCAACAGTTTAATAATTTTAATGCGTGGATCGGTGGTAAAGCTTTTCATAATGTTCATAACGTTCCATAAATGGCACACGTTTAACTTCACAAAAATCAGTTTGGAAGACATGAACATTCGTTGGCTGCCAAATGCCAGGGCTGCACTTTCCGAAATCCCGAAAGCATAATCCTTTAAATTTAGATGAATTCCATTAAAACATAAAAAAAGTATTGTTGTTTTGTTTCGATATGAAAGCTTGATGTATTTACAATTTGATGACACTAATACAAGTGCTTTTATGTATTAAAAAAAGTAATCCGGATAAGGGTTAACTTATACATTGCCACCCAACTTTTCGTCTCTCTATCACTGCGAAGCTGTTGATTGAGTGCAAATTTTGCTCTACGCTGCCCCAATGTGCGACGTGCAAAACCTACATCCGCAGCAACAACATCAGCAAATACAACAACATCAACAAAAACAACAACTACAACAAGAAGCAAAAAAAAACTACGTATCTGCAACCCACAGCGTTTGAAAAAATTAACACAGAAATGTATCTGTTAGATGTACAAAAACACACACAAACGCACACTCACAAACACAGAGTCACAACATCTCACTCATGTACATACACATTCACTCACACTCATATAGGCCACAGTAACTCGGAGTCGCGCCGAATTCTACTTGGCAAGCGAAAATATATATTTGTTTGCATTCACGTAGACTTCCATTCATTATAATGGCTGCTGTTGTTGTTGTTGTTGTTGCTGATTGTCTTTGTTTTTGTTTTTTTTTTTTAATTTTTTTTTTTCATTCTGTTGCTGCTGTTGCTGTGGCTGTAGCTGCTTCATTCATAAAAACCTACCAGCAACACATGCCGCACCTCGCCGTTGACTCCAACAACGGCACACAACGAACGAACGAACGCACGAACGAGCCACCGATTCAAGCCAGTCGGCCAGTCAAACATTTGTATGTACGTCCTCGACGTCTACAGCTGCTTGTCGAGCTCCCCTGCGCAGTCGTTTGTGGCCCCCCTCACGCTCTTGCCAGACAGCTAGCCAGTTTGTCGTTGTTGTTCGTCTATTCGTTGTCGTTCGTCTTCGTTGGTGTATTTCGCCGCCCCGCTAGCGTTGCGTTGGTGCAGAAAATCATTTTGTGTTGGCACGAATTGCTGCTCCAAGCTGTTGTTGTTGTTGTTGTTGTTGTTGTTGTAGTTGCTGTTGTAGCGCTTATGAATTAAAATCACACTCACTCGTTCGCTCGCTCACTCAGTCGAACATACACACAAACTCACACATATTCACACAAACACACGCTAAATTCGTTTACGGCGAATTCATCTACAAATGCAAATTCAAAAGATTCGCGCATACATTCGCAACCCCTGAATTCGCTGCATCTACTCTTGAGTGCTATTTCTTCTCGCGCTCTCTCTCTCTCTCGCTTTCTCTTTCCATTTCCCACTCAGCTGCTCTGCACTCAATCCTATATTCGCCCCACTCTTTTTTAAGTTATTCGCCGCTTAGGCCTTTTTACTATTTTTTTTTTAAATTTTTTTTCTTTTTTGTCTTTGCTTCTTATAAAATTATTACAGAGGTTTTCAATTTCTTATTTGGCTCCATAAAAAAAAAACAAAACGGTAAAAAAAATGCATTTGAATTAGCTCTCGCCGACCTCAGCTCAGCACACTTCTATTGCTTAACAGTAGCCATCATCAGGCAACACCCCCAACACTACCGCCCAAATATCCCGCCATCAATGGAGCTGCCAGTGCGCAGCTGCCAAAGTTTTAGTGGCAATTTTTTTTTTTTTTTTGTTTTCTTCACAGTTGCGGCGAATTTCAGACAGAAATATTTTTTATAATATTATTTATGGTGGATTTAATTGAAATTCAGCGCACACGCCCCGCTATTTATGTGCGCCATCGAGCAGCGGCCTCTTTTTTGGGCCAGCACTTCCTTTGTTTGTTGTTGTTGTTGTTGCTGTCGTGCCTGTTGTAATGAAATTTATAAAAATAGTATTAATTTTAAAGCTTTCAAAATAATTAAAGTTTAATATACGTGCACACATATACCATCAAACACACACATACACTAATGCATACATGCGAACATACATACATCAAGCGACGATGAACACGAGCTCGTCATAAGTTATTTTTTTATCTTTTTTCTTTTTGGTTCTTTTAACTTTTCATATTTAAACTTATATATTTACCTATCTTAATATGTTTGTATGTATTAATTTATGTATGTGAGTGGTTATGTTTGTCGGCCTCCACTGTAGGTATGTATGGGCATGTGTGTATGTCCATTTATATGTTTGCTTATTGTTGGCTTCGTTTGCTTGTTTGGCTTATTAGGTGCTGTAGTTATTGTTGTTGTTGGCTTTGTTGTTGTTGTAGTTGTGGTTGTTGGAGCTGCCTCGTTCATGGCGATGCTGTCGGGCCATGCCATGCCATGCTGCCCCGCTTATTTTTGGTGTCGAACGAGCTAAACTGCTACTGGTTTTAAATTTTTCAAATGTACAGAGTTGCCAGCTGTTGCAAATTAAATCCTCAGCTTTATTTTATTTAGCTTAAGCCTTAATAACAACATAAAGTATTAACAATCAAATCCATTTACGTTTACCTATTTTGGGAAGTTCATGAAAATTGTCGTAATGTCGTTAAATGAACGTATTCCGTTACCAGATTTAAATACCCCCTCCCCTCCCACACACACACATACACTGAGTAGCGGGCACATTAGGGGAGGAGTGTCAGGTATAGCAAATAATATACAGCGTGGGCCATCCAGTGTCTTCCTTTTAAATCGTAGGTTATTTTGACACTGACAGCTGTTTCCCGCTCGAAATCTTGACATATACTCAGTATCATAGCTCTGCGGAATGAAATAAGAAATGAGTCGCTTTACGATTGAACAACATTGGGAAATATTGGAAACTTAATTCCAAAGTGAATGCTTTGTAGCCCAAACAGTGCGTTATTTGAAAATAAATTTTGGCCGAAATGGAGCATCCACCGCGCCTGCTGTACGCAAGTTTGTGCAAAAAGTTCGTGAGACAGGTATGCTAGTGAACAACACTCATGGTCCCTGTCGTCGTACGGTGTCCACAGACGAGAATTTGACTGTTGTAGCCGAGAGTGTGAGACTCAATTCACGAAGCCATTGAACTCAACAGCTCAACATTTCACGCACTAGCTTGTCTCGGATTATTCGCTTACAAGGTCCAATTGACTTAGCAATTGAAGGCGCACGACCATCCGCATGTAGAGGTTGTGTTATTGAATTCGAAGATACCTCATGTGTATTAAGGTTATGCCTAAAAGTATGACACGATCAAGGTTAACCTTGACACAAGGTACATTATAAATAGATCAGAACTTAGTTACTAATGTAAAAGCGTTCTCTCTGTCAAAATAAACTTCCGGGTAACTTTCTCGGCATATTGGCAGTATAAGTAGATTACTGCCAATTTAGATTCAGCACAATGAACAGAAGGAACCTAGTCGTGGCGAGATGCAGCAGAGAAATCACCAAACAACGATATCTATATGCAGGACCGAGCGCTTACAACAACCTACCGGAGGCGATCAAAAATATAACAACAATAGGCGTATTCAAAACCGAATTAAAAAAATTCTTACAAGCAGGAATTTAAAATTAAAACTTACAACACTATTTAGACATTTATTTATTATATTCATAAATTTATTTTAGTAGAAATATTTACAAGCAATATTATATTTACAAATTAGTTAAGCCAGACAGGCACGCTTCTTAATAGTCTAGTGGCACTGGAGCACAAAAAAACAATGTAAATGAAAATACCTGAAGTTAGCTAAAATAAATAAAAAAAAAAAAAGTAGAACCTAAGTACCTTGAGTAGATTGCAGTGGAAAGTAATGCAAGACTTCTGATGAGTTGGAGTAGCGGCGAACGAAACAGTCTATCTAGTCTGCTGTGTGATTTTCTATGCGCAGAGCCGTTGTTGTTGTTGGTTGTTGTCTTCATGTTGTTTTGTTAACAACATAATTGACCTAAAGCTCAA